>OMLB01021260.1:25333-45836 GCA_900302555.1 Myripristis jacobus
ATGAAAATTAAAAAAAAAAAAAAAAAAAAAGTTTTCAATGATTTTCTGGGTGACAAAGATATGAAACAGGTAAAACTTTAAATTTCCTGCCTATCCACTCGATTTTACTGAAAGATATAAACCTTAAAGACAAATTGTTTTTCATTGTATTGGTTTCAATTAAGTATAAAAATGCCTTTTTTTTATGAGAAAGTGCTGTTCCTGGAAGCTGAGTCTAACTGTACATGGGGTAGCACTTGAGTGGAATTTACTGTTAAAATCATAAATATTTAGCTGCAACTTGTACAGGAAACAAAATAGGATCATTGATTGGGGAAAAAATTTGACACTTCTGGGACTGGATGACGATCACCGGTGCAACCATTACGACATCCTGTTACCAAAGCAGATAGTATCCATCACACTTTGCTTTCATTTTAGGAACACACTAATCCACACCGCTGCGAGCCAAGCATAAACCATGTGACCTGTGTCGAGCATATGTGTGATGTCATCTCTTTTTGCTCACCGCAGATATTAATGAATGCAAGACGGGGAGGAACACCTGTGCCAACGACACGGTGTGCTTCAACCTGGAGGGGGGCTATGACTGCCGGTGCCCCCATGGGCGCAACTGCACCGGTGACTGTATCCATGACAACAAGGTCAAGCACAGTGGGCAGATCTGGGTGCTGGACAGCGATAGGTGCTCCGTCTGCTCCTGCCAGGTGAGAGACACGAGAGAGAGAGAGAGAGAGAGAGGGAGAGGGAGAGGGAGAGAGAGAGAGATGAATAGGATGACACAAAAAGACAGCTAAAGCAAATGTGCCCAGAGATAGCTGACTGGTTAAAGGACCATACTGCTGTTTTTGCATGTTTTAGCCGATTTACAATAATTCACACACATTTTACATCCCTATTTTTGAGTGACAAGACACCTGGAAACAGTTGGTGTAGAAAACTCATTCCGTCACCCCAAACAAACACATTTTCTCGCCATGATGATCAGGTCACGGACCAGTCATGCTTTGTAATTCAGCATTTCACTCAACCTAATGCCAAGTGTCTGGCACTGGTGGAAGGTGATTATAGTGGATTAGTGTCGGTAGTGAATGATCAAGCAGTAAATTATTCATTTGATTACAAAAGACCAGGGTAGAAATTGCGCCCTAATTAAATGAGTCATTTTAATTGATTTTAGAGATTGAAGAGCTGCCTGTCAAAATTAGTTGCATTGAGCGGTTGAGGGAGCAGCGGAGTAAACATGTTATTGTTTTGGATGGGGGCATGTGCAGCTGGATATTATGGCGAGAGCCGTTACTAAGTGACAGGAGAAGCCAAGGTCAAGCGTCAGAGAAGCAGCAACTGGGCTGTGTGCAGACCAGCACTGTACTGTGTGCAAACAGGCCATTGTGTTCGGTTTGGATCACCAAATAGGTGGGGTTTACTGTGTCATCAACTCAGCTCAGGCAGGGCTGCCAATATCAGAAATGTTTATTAAGTTAAATGTCAAATACATCTGTGATTGTCAAAATATCCAATATTTGCCAAGGAAATATTTGTTCTGCTTAATCTGTATGTACAGTAGGATGCACCATCTTTTGGGGGAATAAATTGTTCATCTTTTTTCCTCAATTTAAAGTGGTAACACCCTGTATGGGTGAGAGACTTCAGTGGTGAAAGTCATGAAATGGATTCAAAGTACGTGGAATGCACCTTAAAGGAAAATTCCAGCCTGAAACATTTGAACACTTTTTAAAAACCTGTGTTTCTGGTGCTGTTTTGCTTTACTTTTGTTATTTTGCTGCTAACTAGTTCATATTTCTGCAGCCACTATGGTATGGTATTTACTTGGAAAAAAAAGGTCTACGCAATCTTAAACACTTCTTTCTCACATTAAGCTGCTCTGTAGCTGCAGCTGCTCCCTGTATGCATCATGTGTGGCCAGTTGATCAACAGGAAAACAGAATTACACCATAAAACAACATAACAGCGCCAGCAACACAATTCTAAGCCACTAATTCCTGTTTTAAAACAGCATCAGTGTTTTAGGCTGTAAGTTTCCTGTAACTCATTGTGCCACCAGAACTGCCTGGTAGAAGTTGTTTAATGCTATAGTGATGGACCTGAAATGATAAAAATGTGTGTGTTAATATAGTATATCTCTTTTGAAGTGTTTTCTCAACACTGGATCATAAAACCATAAAAATTGGACACAATCACATCAGACTGATTGCAAAAAAATATTCATGCTCATGTATTTGTTTGTGCTGTGTGCTCAGGCTGGCCAAGTGATGTGTCGCAGAATGGTGTGTGATTGCGACAACCCCAACGCCGACCTGTTCTGCTGTCCCGAATGCGACCCTCGGCTGAGCAGCCAGTGTCTCCACCAGAACGGCCTGTTCACCTACGGCAGCGGGGACACCTGGGTGGAGAACTGCCAGCAGTGCCAGTGTCTGGTGAGTATAGAGGAGGATTCAGCTGAATCAGAGATAAAAAAAAAAAAAAAGAAGCTAAATATGTGTGCATTCCTGTGCCAAAATACAGATATTCTTGTTTCCATATAAATGCTCATAAATGACAGAGATGTCCTCGGGAAAGAAAGTTTTTGGCGGAAAGTGGGGAAGAGAGGGGAATGATTAAGAGCTGAGGAGGAAGGTTGCAGAGAGGAGAGCGTGGTGTTCAGTTTTTGATTCATGGCAGGAGAAAGGGAAGTGATTGGTGAGATTTTAAAAATTCAGAGAACCCACGGCGCTGTTGTCTGCTCTGTGAAATGTGTTGTGATGGAATTATAGGTATTATTGAAGGATAAGTTCAAGGTTAAGAAGAAAGCAGGTAAAGACGTGTGTGTGGTGCATCTGTGTGTGCATGTATGTGTGATCTGAGAACGAAGTGAATAGTTTATATTTGTGTAGAAAGGTGTGTGTGTGAGTGTGTGTTTCTGATTGAGACTTACATGCAAGCAAGCAAATCCTACTTCTCATACAGAAACAATGATATTGTTGTCAGGCCTCCCGAGTCTTCCACAGTGAGATATATGCATTGTTTTCTTCGCTTTCACGTCATGTGCTGTGTTGACCTTTTCCAAGGTTTCCGCACCCCTGCTGTTCAACAGCAGGAAGGCATTTCATGAGCGTCTCCCACTAAATTTGACACAAACAATGCGTTGTTATACCTGCAAACCGCCTCTCAGACACCGCTCACCACATAGCCGTATGTTTACAAAATGCAAATGTCATGCTTTACATTCTCCCCCATGGTGTCACTCATATTTAGATGCAACATTTAGCAACACCGATGTCACTCCTTTCTGTTCAGTGACTCGCAAATCATCGTCAGAGTGGGTCTCACACGGGAATGTCCTTTCTCTTGGGTGGAGGGGTACATTTTTTTGTCTTCCATTTTTTCATGTACAACAGGCAGACTTGTAGCCAATATAAGTTGGCTTCCATCTCACAGATCCACGGTCTGAGAAGCAAGAGCGAGGCCAACCCCCACCCCACTAGTGTTATGCGCCCTGAAGCCTGAACCTGAGGGCTGTTTTTTGGATTCTTACAGCAGGCCATTACAGGACGGCTGGAAAATCACTGTTTGGCTGAGAGGCAGCAGGGAAGCGCAGTTGACTGAAAATGGCCTTGCTCTGCTTCACTCTTGCTGAGGCTGTGCTCACTGTAAGCACTTATAGAGTATACGTTGACACAAACACACTGGAGAAGAAAGACATGCTTGTCACAGCAGCAAGGCATCTACGCAGGCGCACACACATTCAAACGCGAGTATATGCGTACACATGTAGGCATATTTCTGCATTATGTGTGTAGTACTCAGAGTTTGAGAATGTAAGCTCCCTTTTCATTGTGGCATCATTTTTACATCCACACACACGAGCGCACAAAGATGAACACTGACACACACACTCGCAAACGGCCACCAGCCAAACAGTACAAAGAGCAGCGCTTGAAAGGGCGGGGGAGAATGGTGCTGCGCGATACCGTACAGGGGCTCCGGTAGCGTGACAGCGACGTGAAATGAACCTTGAATGCTTCTACACTTAGCAGAGCCACGGCTGTACAGGCTCAGTGGGGGCCTTAAAATACACAGCGACAGGCGGCGAAGGGGCAAAACGCTCTCTCAGGACCGAGATGGGAATCACTCTCGGCTACAGACGCAATCATTTGAAATCAAGAATCTGGCCTTTGCAGAATTTGCACACATGGGCCACTTGTGATATGACATCTTGTTAAATCTCCATTGGATCAAAGGAGCGGTGCCTTCCTTAGCCTCAGGCTCTTCTTTAAGTCTTGGTATACAGTTTAAAATAAGGAACGTGGCTGTTTGAACTGGAGGTTGGCGATGTCACAGGCTAATTTTCCAGCAAAGATGAGGTGAATGAATGTCGCTCGTTTTAATCCCTTGCGGGCATTTTGAAACTAATACACAGACGCCTTACACAAGCCTCAGCCTGATACGGAGTAGCAGAGAGATTAAACGTCGCTTAGAGACACTGAAAACTGGATGCAAAGCCAGATACAAAGAAATGAAAGGGCGGCGATTTTAGAAGTTTGATCAAGTTTCAGTACCATACTTTTCTGTGTAGACTGGAAGTCAAAGATTGCCGTAAACCACATTCTCTTTTGTGATCATAACCCACATCTGCATAAGGTGTCAAAGATGACAGCGTGCTTTATTGCAGCATGGTACAGATCCCCGAGGCTACATTCAATCCCTCCCTCTGGCTACGGGCAAAGAGTGCCACTCTGGGGATTTCCCACTTCAAATGTTTACACACTATGCGAAGGCAGCGAGTGGACATTAGCGCGGCATGAGCCTGTATTTTATAGCCTGCCTAATTTACTACAACTTTTCAGAAACGCTGAGCCAGACAATTTTCAGTGATATTGAATATTCCCAGTGGGAGACCTGCATCAAACCGTATTCTTGCATGGGTGTTGTGTGTGTGTGTGTGTGTGTGTGTGTGTGTGTGTATCTGCTTGTGGATGTCCACATGTAGTATGTGTGTATGCACAAGATCACATTTCATTTCCAAAGAGGGTCCAAAGCAGAGACGCTCAGGGGTGAAAATGTAAGCAGAAGTGGGTCAGGCAGAATGGCCCAGCCCAGCCAGGATCTATAAAGTTGGCCAAAATATATGACCCGTTTTCTCAGGCCAATTGAAAATGGCAGCAGGAGAAATCCAATAGGGCTTTCTCTGCTGAAAGTTTGCTGTGAGATTAATATGGGAACAACAATGAGAGAGGGGGACTAGAACAAGTCAATTAAGAAGCTGGAACATTTACCTCTACAACTGGAAAAAAAAAAAACTGCTGACGGAGGTGCAAGAATGCTCTGCTCATCTATATTTCCTAGGTAGCTTTTTTTTTCATCAAGTGGTGATGAGACAATCCCTCTAGCATGCAAATTCACAGCGTCAAGAGAAATATGTGTTTTTGCCTGAATAACTAAAGAATGGAAAATGCAATTGTGCTTTTGCAGGGATGCCAGGTTATTGTTTTGAAGGTGACATTTTCTTTCTTTGTCTATCTATCTATCTATCTATCTGTCTGTATATCTATTCTCCTTTCTCTCTCTCTCTCTCTCTCTCCATGCAGCAGGGGCAGGTGGACTGCTGGCCTCTGTCCTGCCCACCTGTGGACTGTGAGTTTACGGTGGTGCCGGAGGGCGAGTGCTGTGCCCACTGTGTCACTGACCCCTGCCAAGCTGACACCATCCGCAACGATATCACCAAGACGTGCACGGACGAGCACAGCATCCCACGCTTTAGCGGCTCCTCCTGGGTTAAACACGGCACCGAGTGCACCCTGTGCCAGTGCAAGGTAAGGCATCGACCCTGCCGGCATCATAGGAGCACCAAGTTCTAATTCTCTTGAAAAACGTGGTTGAAAATTGAGAAGGCTTTGTGCTTTTGTAAGTCATAGACAGTACACTGAGGTCCAGAGTGCTTTGCAAGGGCTATTGTCACATTTGTCATGCCTCAGGGCCATACTTCCTAAGTGTTTGCAGTGGCTTTATTGCAGTTGGATGACTAAAAGTGCTGATTCTGATCAACTAACTTGTGTGCACAAGGGGAAATGGGGTAGACACCTGGCAGGAGACATTAACTGGGTTTAACCAAATTAGTATCACTCCCATTGATTTGCTGGAACCAACACAGTATTAAAAGCCCAGAGGAAGCACATCCTAAGTTCTCACCCTGAGAAAACCATAACTGCTGTGTTTTTTGTTCCAAGGCACCACAGGCAGAGAGAGAATAACGAATAAGCGAAAGAATGAAAGTGAAAGAAAGACTGTTATTGATTGCCATACCATATGCATTTTTATTAGAAATAATCATTTTAACACTGTGATAAACTAAAAAAAAATGAAGTGTAACCTTGGCTTTGAGGAGTCATGCTATTCTTTTGGCCCTTGGCTCTGCTACAGTGAAGATATCACAGTCTGCTCTTTCTCAGCACGTTGTTAGAATGACTTGCCATTCGTGTTCCACCTGGTACTGTAGATAATATGCACAGTAAGTGCTTATGCTGTGCCTCAGGTGTTCTAACTGGAAAATTGCAACTAACTTAGTTTGCATAAGTGGGTTAATAAATCAGGCACTACACTGGAGAAAGCTGCACTCCTTAATTTTTTGCACATGGTACTAAATAGCACGCCTTTTAAGACTGTATTTATTAAACATTTAGGAGTGCAAAAGAGTTTTCATCTTATTCACTAAGAAATTTATGAGAAGTTGTGGCACAAAGGAATCCCTTGAAAAGGACAGTGTGCAAGCAAATAGCCCCTTCATTACCAATTGCAAGTGTAAATTGCACACTTCAGCTATAGGACTAATCACCCTTGCACCCTAAAGTGCCCTTTATAATTGGAGCATTCCTTGATCTGGTCTGGTGAGTTTCTAGGAGGAAACTCAGGCCTCGCCCTTTCATGCCTCACTTGACAATAATGTCCAGAGCTTTCAGAAAATGAGCCACTCTGAATCTTTGTATTGCCACACCTCCAAATAGTTATTATTTGGGCACAATGATGGTATTTACATGTCATTTACATATGCATGAACATGACAAAAGAACCTTTGTCTTTGGACCAGCGCTATTAGACATGCTTTCCGCTCACCGCACAGTCAGTGAAAAGCACGGTGTTGTGATTTGGTCATTCTGATGATCTAAGACCTGCTCTTCCCCTGCGAGTCTTTAGTGAATCTGGGCATGTTTATCAGCCCGTCAAGTCTGAAACCAAAGTTACTCTGCAGACATTACAATTTGTATTCTCCGTAGATTATGGTCTTGGATCAGTTGGTACCAAAATGATGCCTGATGTGATTCTAAATGTCAAACTGAGTCTGTGCTAAGCTGCACCAAAACATTTAACTAATATCTGAAGAGCCTCAGAAAAGTTTGCCTGAGGTTGAAATGTGACAACAATCCATTCATACTTTTTTTTCTGTTTTTGTTTTTTTTTTCTTCCCTCTCAATTCCAGAATGGACACATCTGTTGCTCAGTGGACCCCATGTGCCTTTAGTCCCGGCAGATCTGAAGGCACCTGTACAGTGTTCTCCATGTAAAAAATAACACCACTCTACGTCTTTTCACTGTCCTCCTCACAGACTGGGGTCAAATAGTATTAGCGTTTTTAGCATTTGTTATAGTCTGCTATGAGTACCAGATGGATGGGGATTACTCATCAGGATAATTCAAACAGTGTCACATTGTCAATCACAGAAAAATCGTGTGTCCTGTGTGGTCAACCCCACCCATCTGCTACCCCAAGCAGGCTAAAACAAGCACTAAGAGTTATTTGCAAATACTGTGACTCATGTCTGCCTCCTCAACTCCTCTTTATACCAAATGCGAACATATACCAAACAGACCATGGACTACAGTTTCCACAAACCCACTCTTTGTTCAGCTTCACCAATCAGAGTGAGCCTTTAAGGATCACCGTTCCCCACTCCAAATCATCGCTACATGAATCTGTAAGATATTACTATTACTGGCATGACTGTGCTTGATGTCCAAACATTTTTGCTGATTTCTAATCTCTTAATGATGATACCCTAGATAGAGTAAGGCCGTTAGCATAAGTTTCCGTTGCCACATTTACAAGAGTCGTCTATATTATGTGGTGCTTTGTAGCATTTTGTTCCAATTCTCTTTTCTGTAATTTATTTCCAAGCTTGTTATTGTGTAATGGTGAAATAAAGTATTTCCATTTACATTAAATACATGGTGTAGTCTGTCTTTGGGTTTGGTGCTCCAGTATTATTTACCCATATTCATAATGCCTGTAGACAATTATGTCATTATCTGAATATTTGGTTTAAATTCATCTCTGTGCATGTAGAGAATTAATTCCCAAAATGTTTATATAAAGGAGAAAAAGATTTTTTTTCATTATCCCTGAAATATAAGTTATAACAACCAAGGGCTAAGTATTCTTTAAAAAAAAATGACATTTTCTTTTACTGTTCTTTTACTTTAGTGGCAACATGTGTCAGCTTTGTTAACTAATGGATATATGTTATTTCAATCTTCTTTCTTCATTTTTTTTTTTTTGTCGCACCAGTCTGTGTAAGTGAGGAAGGAGGTGATAGTAAGGTCATGTAACGACAGAGATGTGATAGCACATTGAGATCAGCTCCAACACTCACAGCCTATTAGCAGTCCACTCATCATACTCATTACATCTGACCTCTCGTGTTACTCCTACAGGCAGGGTGTGTGTGTATGTGTGTGTGTGTGTGTGTGTGTGTGTATGCTGAGTACCTTGGGTAAATGATGCTAAAACCAAAGGGATTAAACTGATGTATCTGTCTGGTCAGAGAAAAAGTCGATGGCCAGGACTGGAGGCTACAGCCTTTTTAGCCCCACTGGGCTTTCAGTGTGTATGTGATTAAATGTGCTCAGTGAACTGGTCAGTAGATACACAGACATAAATGAAGTCAGGAAGTTTTTGTTTATGACGCATGGATTGATCATTTTGCTGAATAGCTTAATAGGTCACAGTTGATGATTTAATCTGTATATAATAGTTTGTTTCTATTTCAAAAGTGCAATTTATTATGAGGATTATGCATATTTGTAGGCACCTATTACAGATTAAAGGTTCTGTCTCCCACCAAGCTGTCAGATAATAACTGCTCTAATTAGCTGATGCTGAGATTTAGATCATTAAAATGTGTGGTTTTCACAGATTCTGATTCTAATAGCAAATATTATCATTTGGATTTGAAACCAGGCCTACATCTCAACATTTGCATGCTGAGATGCAAAATAAAGGCTGTCCCAGTTGGGATGCCCAGATTCCATTCCTTCCTATTTTGTCCTAAGCCTCTCTAGAGGTAGTAGTAATACTTGGATCATAGTAGAGCATTTAGAGCTCCTAATATAATTATCATACTCACTACCAGTTCACAGCAACAGAGAAATGAGTTAAGCCTGGAGATGGCTTTATTTCCCTGTGGAGCAGTCTCACTCCTACCAACTTATTCCCTGGCTCTACCTCGCAGCTGCTTACATTAACAAACACATAACGTAATCGGCCCCATTTATATTCCAACACACTCTCTCTCTCGCTTGAGTTTTTTTCTGCATCTATCTGGCTAAAAACTTTACCTCAGGTTATCATGACTCTAAACTCATGCCTGACTTGAATGAGAGAGCAGGGACGTGACGGAGTGGGCAGTCCGCAGTGGCTGCTGGTGGGTTGGCAAGGGCACCATCTGGACTGCCTTGGTCCAGTAGATTCTAGCCGGTGGTGGCGCGGAGCCAGTGGGCACCTGAGTAGTGGTGGCACAGCGGGGCAGAGTGGTCCTCCAGCTGGCTCCTAAATGTCCAATTTTCCATGGCAGTGCTGAACCCTCGGCAACAGATGCCTGGACCCACAGGGAGTCCACTTTACTGCCTGTCCTATATTCATTGTTAATGGCCACACATATCATTGTGAGTCTGAGGCAGCAGACTTGAATCGGTTTTACTTTAGAGATCTTCCACTGATCAATTGTCTTCGCACGCAATGCCTTTGTTCTATAACATGTTCTTGCGCTTTCAGTGATCTTGACTTTTTTCAAATGGCTCTAACTGGTCTGCAGAAAGTTTCTCTGATATTAAAAGGATCTCTGTGGTTAATATTTTCTCGATGTCAAAGACAGCAGAGGCTGCATAGCAGCGGATGGAGCTTTTAATTATTCATGAAGTATTCATGAATAAAGTAAATTGTTTATATGTAAATCTACTACAATGCTGATTAGGTAATATAAGGTAAATCCACCAACTACCATATATTCAGGAGAATAGCTTGTACATGTGTAGTTTAAGGAACCCCTTGATGGGCAGGCGTTTTTTTTTTTTTTTTTTTTCATTCACTGCTATTGGATTCTCCCCCAGCAAGTGTCATGCAACGGGTCACTGGCTGTTAAGTTAGAAGCACCTACCACTGACAGACCATAGAAGGTGCCAGCGCTGTGTAACACTGCTGCAAAGCACCTCAGCAATGCCATTAATCATAGATATTCACCACTACACTACTTAGTACTCCTTCACTTGTGATGGCCAGTTAGAATAAATGGATGCCCTTCCCCTATAGAGGAACAGGAAAGCAAGTAATTATTAAAAACCCTTGTCTGGGGAGCCGGTTTTCCAAGTGAGTTGTTGGGATGTGCTGAGGGATTTGTCCTACTCACCTTCTCCTCTGTAAGGTATCAGAAACATTCAGCAGGAATTAAAGATGAATCCTGATTCCCATGTGGCTGCTGGGGATAGAAACCATCTCTGGTTCAGTCTGGGGACTGAGGGAGACCTGCTAGCTGGCTTGGACAGACTGCACTGATAAATTTCACAGGGTCTCCCAGGGTCACAGAGCTGTCAGCACAGAATGATGGGCCATGCCAGGACATGATACGCTGATCTAATTGGAAGATAGCTCAAAGACAGTGGACAAGTAGCTTGCCTCCTTTGGGGGAGTTTTCTGGTTTATATTTAACCACAGCACTAGCAGTGATATTTGACTTCATTTATTTCAATCAGTCTGATGTCATTTCTGATTTTGGTGGCAGCAGCAGATCTTTTATAAATATAATGAAAGGTGGATAATGTGAAATATTTCAAAATACCTTTGGAAAGCTTGATTCCAATGGCATGAAAAAAGAAGGGTTTAAAAATGTAATTTAAAGCAGAATATAATTGATCACAAATGCTACCAACACAAATGCTCCCATTGCATTTAGGAAGTAGTCAATACGCTGGTAACACAACATGAGCGCCAGGCTCCAACACCCCAAACATTATTGAAACTCAGGCTTTGATGTGCTCCCCCAATTACTGCATGGTCCTCCAAAAATCAATATCTCATTTCTCAGCCCAATGGCAGGCCTGGAAGAGGCCTCAGTCGAACACCTAATACTCTCTGGCGATGAGATATATTTTCCCATACAAGCAACGTGCCACAATACAAACCCGGGCGTTCACACAGCTGCACAGCTTTCAAACAGCAGATATTTCAAATTTTAGCTTTACATATAGAGTAAGACATTTAGTTGGTGCTCTCATTACGGGTGATTTACAGTGAATGACACTGAAGATTGGGTTGCTGATGGACACCAGACTATTGCAGGGATCAAACCAGCGGTACTGTGGTTACAGGACAGTCTGCATCCTGCCACCCACTGGACCCCTTCTGTCTCAGCTCACTCATGTGTGCACATTTTCTGCAAGCTAGCTCTGCCGTTAAAACTGCCCACTTTTCAGTCATTACATATTTTTCATCCAATCTGTAACCCATTCGCCCGTGTACATGTTCAGTAAACAAAGGCTGCCTGTAGAGAAAAAAAATGGTTGAAACTGTTTCTTACTGGCATAAATCAAACAGGCATTCTAATCTGAGCCTGGCGTCATGTGTATGCAGGCAACATATTCAAGTGTCCTTGTGAAGACAGTATCATTATCTCTCATATTGCCCATATTAATTGGGTCAGCAGCTGCAAGATTTTGACCTGTGCTGTTGCTTGGCAACCATGTGCCTAGCATATAGAAAAATGTAAACTAGAACTTTTCTCACTGGGAATTATATAAGGAGATCAGCAACCTCCTTTTAAAATATCTTAATGGCATTCACTTGCACAAAGTAGTCGAAACAAAACAGTTTTGCATATAACAAATGTATTAATTCACTGGTAACAAGATTCAACAGTGTATTGAGCGAACATTGGAAGGACTTAACCATTGATTTGAAAGAAACACAAACACACAAACTGACAAAAAGTTTGTCAGTAATGCAACAAGGTACAGTGTAAAACAACATGAACAGCATAAAGATAAACATTTATTTTTGACCTGCAAATGATACATTGAAAACATGTTGTTAGAGCTCCTTCAGTCCAGAGAGGTTATGCCCTTTGGTGAAACAACTGCAGGTTTAGCTCAGCCAATGTCTCCAAAAACGGACAAAAAGTTGAGCGGAAATGACTTCTCAGAGCTGTAATGTATAAAAAGGTGATTACAGAACCAATAGTTGCAAACCATTTAGGCAAACCAAATGAAGCTGTGAGGATCTACACACAAAACAAGGTTCAAATGCACATAAACAGACAGACGCACACGTGCATCCGTGTGTGCATGAGTAAAAGCATGTGCACACACGCAAACATGCACTATACAGTATAAAACATCCTTTGAAACACACACACACACACACACACACACACTCTCACACAGTCATATCTAACACACAACATGCGTACAAACACTCACAAGCACACCCACAGCCACAGGCGCACACACAAACACACAAACACACAAGAAAATCCTGCACAGTTGGGTGACCACCGCAGACTCTGTTATTGGAAAAAATTACAATGACATAGCACAGTTTCGGTTGAAAGCAAATGTCACAATATGTTGAACAAAATACAAAACTCCCACTCTCTAGTATTTTACTTGTCAGTTTCATGCAAATAGTCCCTTATTCTCCATTTTGCCTCCTCAAACGGTGACCCTGATACTGCATGTGTGTCAGGCTTTAGGGGAATGGCTAACAAGTTGCAGTTGCAGTATTTTTTATTTTTTTCAATGTTCCCACTGTTTTAAGGAAATCATTTTCCAGGACAATATGTGTATTAGTTTTTCTGGGTCATTCTGACATATTTCATGTTCTCAAAACAGCCATAGCCATCATAACATAGCAATCTAAACCACTTATAATTTCACAAAACCGGTCAATTTCATTGCCAAGTACTGAACTGCACATACTTTGCACAGCAGTCTAAACGCTTTATAATTTTAAAAGCAATACTACCTAAAACCCATAGTCTGTTAATGTCTTTTCATTGTAATCACACAAATCATAAAACTATATCTTTGAATACTCTGGCCTGATGTAAATTAAAGAAATGATGAGGAAATCATTGTTTACAAGGCTCATATGTGGTTTCTTTAAAAGCAAATTGTAAATTTACATGTTGATCAATACAGCCTCACTGTATAATGCCCAAACAAAGCATTACCAAAACTGACAATCTATTGTGTACTGTTAAGCTGAAATATTGTAGTATTTCCAAATTTTGAGGAAAAAAACCCAAAATGTGAGAGAATACATTTCATCGACAAAATATAAGCGTTGTGGTAGCTTTTGAGAAACATTATTTTTGGTATTTCTGTGCAGATAGAGCTGAATATAGCATCTAGTCAATAGATGTTATGTCTAGCTTTGATGTTTTTGATTTGGTTTCTATTGAAATGTTATTTGAAGAGATATTTGCTCTTCATTTTGAGATGGACTTGGGCTTTTTTTTTTTTTTGCCGGTCGATGGTTTCGAGGGTTATGTGGACTGTTTTGAGAGCATGTTCAGAGAAATTTGCTGAATCGAGAAAAACCGTGGAAGGCAGTGATGTGGCAGCTCACTCCATCACACTGTGGCTATTAAGGATTCAACTCCTTTGACTTTTTTTTTTTTTTTAAACACATTTTATTCTCCTACACAATCAGTTCAGAATAACATTTGCAATTTTTGGTCTAAAATCTATGTAAAATACTCTTCCCATTAGAGTGAAAATTCAAGAGACTTTACTTTCTAAATTTAGTTAATATTCAACCATTTATTCACTTGTTCTACATTGTCTCGGTGGCAAAACATTTTATAAAATGCATTATTCATTCGTCAGTTTTAGTCACAAGAAAAGCTTTCTGAATATATATCCTCTTTTCAAAATTATTTTGGTGTTAACCGTTCTTGCAACAAGCGTCCTCAGCCCAAGTCCTTTAAACACTTTTAAATGAAATTTGAACATGTTGGGTATTTTCTACTCCAGAGCACTGGAGCAAAGTGGTGAGGACTGGTGTCTTATGGGTGGCATTTGATTCCAATTATAGAAAGAGGGTACACTAGCAGTGCATTTTTCTTCTCTAGCGTAACTATGGAAGAAACAGATTTTCGACCAAAAATCCCAAATATGTTTTTTGAACAAATGTTGTGGCACAAAAAGAAAAAGGAAGTGAATGTCATTTAGAGCCACACAAAGATGTTTCAACAGACTCAGAATAATTTGGAGACATAATTGGTACAGCGGGAGAATGTTCCAGGAGAGTATCATCTTTGTGTTTACCATAAGTTAAAAAACTACTTCTTAGGTTTTCTGAGCATACAGAAGCCCCAGGCTTGGCTGCACAACGCTCCCCTGTACATCAATGACAACTTTATGCCAAGGGCAAAACTACCTTTCTGATCTCATTGGTATTCAATCCGGTGTCACCAGCCACATAAGCAATCATGAGGTGACTTGTTGGTTTGCTATTTGTTC
The DNA here is from genome assembly GCA_900302555.1 of Myripristis jacobus. Lineage (NCBI taxonomy): Eukaryota > Metazoa > Chordata > Actinopteri > Holocentriformes > Holocentridae > Myripristis > Myripristis jacobus. The sequence continues at coordinate 40,121 of OMLB01021260.1, forward strand.
TCAGCTGATTACATTTATTATCTTTCAAACGAATAATATGAGTGGGGAAATGAATAGGTCATCAACATTCATTGATGTTCATAATCATGTCATTTAAACGAGAATGATGCACATGAAAAAAGTAGGGGAGACATCACATGAGAATAAATAAAACTGATAAAATAAGACTGAGGATCTGACAAAGTGACCACTGTCCATGTGATACAAAAGCATATATAACATGTAATTAAAGCAGAACAAACTGGGATATCTTCCAGTTTGCTGCCTTTAGTAGTATAGGCTGCTGGAAAATGTTTGTCCATATCTGAACGTATGAAATATCAAGGCACTACTGCAGGTGTAATACTGTTGTAATACAATAAAACCCACAACTGTAGAAATACTTCTCTCATATAGGCACCAAAATACTTTAGTACAAGAAAATTTAATTATGAAAACACAAAATCTAGCGAGCACCATGTCAGTTACGTTGCTGTCTGAGTTTGCATTCTGTTTTAAGAGATCTGCTTTTTGGAACTGGTGCAATTTTAGAGACCTTGAAAAAGACTGTTTTACAAAAATATACTTCAAAAACTGCAAATGAATGCAAGCTATCAAGATTTCCTTGGTGGTCGTCATGGGTGATAATTTCCCATTTCTTTGTTCATGAATTCTCTTTAAACCCCAAACCAGTTCAGCATCTGTCCTGTCTAGAGGGCTCAGGGCACTAGCATCACAGCATGATCCACCATCACTACCTTTTCAGTAGAAAACAATAATTCAATATCTTGATGCACATGACATACTGCCTTGATATCTGTAAAAGATGAGCCCTCCGAGGCCCTTACATGATACAGCCTCATTTTCAACCTTTCCACAGTCATATAGTTCATAGCCTCCAGGGTTGTAAGGTCACGGAGATGGTTTGTGGACATCAAAAGAGACTGCTGGTTCCCCCTGTGCTGCATTGTCAATCACAATACTGGGATGTGTCTCTTGGGTTCCTGTGGACACAGGTGAGGTTGAGTTAGTAGAGGGTGTCGTTCCAAAGTGTGGTCCGTCTACTGAAAGAAGCATGGGCGTGCCTGATCTTTTGAGAGTATCACTCATGGTTATACATGCATGCATGTCTTCTGGTGTCACACCCATCTCTTTGCTGTACTCCGATGGTGACTTCCTTTTGATCCTCTCGTAGGTCTTGTCTTGACTTTCCGGGAAGGTCTCACTATCCTGGAAACGCCCAAACAACCAGATAAAGAACCCAAACAAAACGAATGCCGCCAAGCTTGGGATGAAGGCCAGGCACTTGACATCCAGGCTGGCTCCTATGTAGCGGCTGTGTAGGAACATGTCCCGTTCCACGTAAGTCAGGTTGCTGCTGGGATCTATGTTGGTGGAGCGCCACTCATAGGTGAGGGTGCTGCGGTTGAAGTCCCTGAGCGTGTCTGGCTCTTCCACTGTGTAAATCTTCTCGCCAGGCCCCACATACTGACCATACTCGTAGGGTTTGTAGAAGATCTGGTTCTTCCACATGTTCAGGTCCAATATCAGCACCAGGAAGATGATACCGTAGTTGAACCACTTACCTATATGGAGATGCATGACAGCCATTAGATTACAGATCAAAGTAGACTGTCCATGATAGATTAGCAGACAAGGAAAAGACAGTGCAAAACAACGGTTTTGTCCCAGTACCTACACTTGTCGTCTTGAATATGCATCCACACGACACTGAGTACAGTAAGTGTGGAAGATTGCCCCATGTCTGGACATGGCCAAATGCAAGTACACTTAATCAACACTTAATGAAACCTTACCCTACTACTTGTGTGGTAGAGTGGAGTTTTTATGCAGAAAGGACAGTGTGGCAATTAGGATGATGGGCAAGAAAAGTTATAATAGGGTTCTGCCCCTGTACCCTGTAAATTGATGTGTGGATTGTTAATTGCTAATATTTAATTTAGAAAAAGTATCCACTTTTGGTCCTTCTAAGATCATAAACACCAGTGACTGCTGCCACTGGAAACATCCTCCTTTAGCCAAGTGTGTCCTGACATGTGCTGACAAAACCTATGAACACTTCACACCTACCATACATTTTGGCTAGTTTCCGGAAATACACAACTCAATCGGCCACTTGGCTAGGTACAAATTCCAAGCCTACAAGGCACAATCCAAAACTCAAGAGGGCAGTGGGATAAATATTCAGTCACATTAATTCAGCGGGCATTCCTCTCAGTCTCTGTATGGGTCATGTAGTGAGACTGATTTGCAGGTGCTAGTTCCTCCACAGTATCTCCTAACAAGATCACTACATTACTGTGAGACAGCCATCTCCCCAGGTTGACTGATAGCAGGGCAGATGGCTTCCTGGGTATATGTGACACGGCTCCCATCCTCTCCCTGCGATATGCTGTTAATAAGCTTTTAGTTAAACCAATCACGTTGCGCTGGAGCCATTTCCATAATGCTTAATGGATATGCAATGCATTAGGGTTAACAACCTTGTGCGAATCAGTGAACGTTTGAACAGCTTAACATTTAGCACAGGAACATTAGTTTTTTTTTTTTTTTCTCTCGCTTCCCCTTGATGGTTGTGACTGGCTGTGTGCATGCTGCAGAACGAAATGGAGAAACCAGGAGGATGGTTTTAAATGGGAAATAGACTCTCGCTGAGAATATGTTTATAGACACCGAGACGTGGAGATGTGTCTCGCACAACAGAGGTGCTTGGAGAATATGAGGAACTGGAAGAACAGTCACAGCAGTGAAGACCCGTGTGTGCCCCATCTGCTACAAATATATTATACATGCTTGCTGTGGTGCATCCATCAAACTCCACAAATAAACATAGACAGAAAATAGGGAAACCAGGGTATATCTATGGCGTACCAGATTTTCAGAATACAGTCAGATGTAGACCCAAGTGATGCTGCCATCAAAGGTATTCTCATTTCTTTCTGTTTCTTGATTGATTAGGTCATGTTTTGGTGTTTAGTTTAATCTGTTAAAGAGCAAAAATTAAACTCTGAGGAGCTGCTGCTATGGACCAGGTGAACCTCTGCAGCAGTGAAATGACCCTACACTTGGTATGCAGCAGCTGTGCCTGGATCGTCCCATACCTGTAATGTGAATGTGGTACTCCTCTTTAAAGATGCGCTTGCAGACAGGAAGCTTGACCTTCACGTGTGTGGTTGACAGTCCTGGCAGGTTCATATCCAGGTCTCCCATGAAGTGAGGGAACTCCCAGTCCTGAAAAGCAGCCACACACACACACACACACACACACCACCACATATATGAAGTATTTTTTGTTTCTTTATTACGCACTCAAACAGACTAGGTTTGGAATCAAAAAATAGATATGAGAGCAAAACTATCAACACTGCAATCAAAAACTGTTTTATTGTAATTAAAAAAACAATTGGGGATTAACATGCAAATCCAAAATTTTCTTCGCAAATCCACAAAGTTTCGTTGGTGAATCTAAAGGCTATGCTTGCTGTTGAGATGAATCTTATGGGTGGGACCTACGCTGAAAGATGTCAGACATCTCTATAGGCCTGGAGTTATAGTGTAATAATACAGAAGCCGCTCTGATCCACTGTACACTTCCGTACAGGGTGGCAGTAATACTATTACTTTATAACTGTGGGTGTTGCTGAGCTGTCACTCCAATCAAGACTGGATAATAGAGACGTACATCTTTCAGCATGGGTTCCGCCCATAAGATTCAACTCAACAGCAAGCAAAACCTTTAGATTTGCATTTTACTCACAAATTTATTTTATAATAAAGCTTGCAATAAAGCACTTTTTGATTGCAGTGTCGATAGTTTTGCTCTCAGATACATTTTTTGATTGCAAATCTGTTCTGTTTGATTGCATAATAAAGAAACAAGAAACACTCCATGCACAATGCACACACATATGCAAAATTAAATGCATTAAAATCACGGCCACACGCTCAGCTGGATGCTGAGTACAGTGGTGTAAAGACAGAGCTTTCGCATATAAACCGATATTTTGTCTCTCTGGAGTTCTCAGAGAATGTCTGGAGGTCAAGCGAGGTGTTAGGAGCTGTGGCCACGGTACAGAGTATGTTTACAGGTTTGTGGAATGTAGTAGTGCACACTGGGATTTCAACGCGTCAAAACACATCAACAGGCACCCCAAACTGACATTTAGAAGCTGCCCATGGTGTGACTTTTATCTTTTTGCCAGCATGTTGTTATATCTGGTACCTACTGACTTCTGCAAAAAGCAGCCACTACTCTTCTTGAGATCCACAATCAGAAAAACAGCAACAACAAGATAAAGATACACAGTGGTGACAAAAATACTGATACTGTATATTTATAGATACTGGTACTTCATTTCAAGTGTGTGATAGTGAAGAACACTGTTTGTGCATTTTCCAAAATTGCACCACCCAAAAATTATCTGACTTACTGTAGTTTGTCTTTTGACATGTGCCATGCAAATAATGCAATGGGTTATGATTGGGCATAGTTAAGGGCATTTACATAACGTCTTTTACTGGTGATAAACACCAGGATTGATATATTTTAGTCTACGTGTTGGATTGAAAGATATCATTCTCCTCACTCACTTAGAAGTAAAAGTACTATTTTTTTTAAGTACTCAAGCACAACTAAAAAAAATCTACTCACGCATTCACAGAAAGTGTTTTTTTTTATACTGAGCGTACTTAATCATCTTGCAAATTGGCTTTGGCCCTCTATATTACTTAAGATAACCCAGATACACATAATTTCTGCTTTTTCAGTTAAGCTAGGATTCCCCTTGGTTCCTGTTATTTGCACACCACCACCATTACTGCATGAAATTACCATATGTCTGAATTCAATATATCCTCATGTGATACAAAACTTCCTATGTCAGTATCCACGGACTGCATTACAGAGAGGGGATCGCCCCCTTGATATTAATTAAGTCCTCCACTCCTTCGCAGTAGTCTGTTACTATAGCACTAACAGGCCTGACATTTACACCATGTGCAACCCTCTACAAAATAATGAGTCTCCACAACATATATGGATAGTAAACAGTAGGGATATGCACAAATGTCCATATAAGCGCACCATCCACATATTTAAATGTGAAAGCACAAACTCAGGCACCCAGGGATGCACACGGGACCTAGAAATCTGGAATTAAATTGAGCTTATAATGAAAATCTCTTTAGCAAATGCTGAGATAAAGCACACTAATGCACAAAACTATGAAAAAACTCTACAGCTGGGAGGTAAATCCAGCCAGGTCACTAATTGGGGCGTTAATTAGTTTGAGAACAAAAACACCCGTCTTTTCTCATGGAGGTAAGAGATTAACAGTGGCACCCTGAGCTCCTATAGGTGGAGGTGAATGAAGCTGTTCGGAAAGCTGTCGCAGACTTTTTATTGACTAACTCCGGTGGAGTGTTTTGACGGCCGCCACTGCACGGGCGCCAGAACGGCACAGCCTAGCTCAGCTGATAAATAACGGTAGTAAACGTGCTTGCTGTACACTGCGTAGAAAATGAGAAGAGCCCATCGTAAAGAAATCCATGTGAGTGGGAACTGATATTTATTTATTTATTTATTTATTTATTTTATTTTGGAGCCTTCCCCAGATCTGTGCCTTGCAGCAATCCTGTCTCTGAGCTCCGCAGGCAGTTCCTTTGACCTCATGGCTTGGCTTTTGCTCTGATATGTATTGTTAGCTGTGAGGCCGTA
>OMLB01021260.1:45856-75329 GCA_900302555.1 Myripristis jacobus
TGAGGCCGTATATATATATATATATATATATATATATTTAAATATATATATACATCTGAGCTAAAGAGAGAGCGAGTCGTGGGTCCAGACTGGCCCAGGAAGTCAAACGGAGATGTCAAAATATGGAGCGTGCACTTCATGTCACATCAGCTCTGTGGCTGCAGATGGGAGGTGATGCAGACAGGAAACTGAATGAGCCAGTCTCAGCCAGTCACTGGGATTTCTCTGAGAAAAGCTTAAAATAGGCTGAGCTCTTTCTGCGTATATCTGAATAATCACAATTACTGGGTGAATGAATGGGAGAAATGCCTTAATGTGAAGTAATTACTGGCTGGAGCAGCCACAGAGAACTTCCCTAAAATAATGAATTGTTTCAATAAATAAGTCCAGAAATCTATTTTAGCAGCACAGTTGTTCTATCACGACATATTACCATGGGACTTATAAGGGTGTCCTTGCCAGGCCTCTGTGGAGTGGTGCATTTGTTACACTAGAAGCTGTGCTTCCACGCAATAGCAGCTTCTGAGTAATTAGCATAATCAACAGAGTAGAAACGTAAATTTAGGGGATACTAAATATTAGCCTTGCAACGTGTCCTCTAATATCCACCAACAAGGCCTAATGAAATATGTTCATTAAGCATTTGGAGGAGCTGTGTTGAATTAGGCTCACATTCAAACCACATTCGTGATTGGCCTGCGGTTCTGGCTCCTGGCTAGAAGCTTGAAAGACTCTCCCTCCCTCTTTTTCACCCCATTTCCCTATTAACTCCCCCCCCTTCTCTCTCTCTCCTTGATACACAGTTATGTGTTTTTTGCCCAGACTAACACATTTACATATTCATGAGCCACTGAAACAGGCTTTATTGATGTATAGCCTCCTGTGGGAGGGAGGACATTGGGTGGGAAAAAAGGGGGAAAGAGAAAGTGAGAAAAACTCCAATCTTATGAGTCATCATTAAAAAAAATAAATAAAACAAACTAGGTTCGCAGGGGAGTAGGAGGAGAGGGTGAGCTGATGGCTGAGGTGAAGGCACGGAAGGATGGAAGGATAGGAGATGTAAAACAGTAAACAACAGTTTGCATGTGTGTATATGTGCTTGTATGTGTGTGTGGGTCCATGCCAACTGAGAGTGATCAAACACACTCTCTCTGCTCTGTGCCGCAGTGGCCCATTGATGAAGAGGGAGGGAGGGAACTGGCAAGCTGGGTAGTGGAGTACGCCAAGAGACGTCCCAGCTCCCTTTTTTAATTGGCCACGGGGGAGCGGGCTACCTGCATGACAATGAGAAGGTCGAAGACCAAGATGAAGGAGGCCAGGAAGGCTCTGGAGACCTCGTCGCTAGGCAAGAAGCCTCGGTTTAGGTTGTCCCAGCTGATCCAGTCAGTGCTGATGACCAGAACCACCACCGACGTCAGAGAGATCAGCACCGTCCTGCAGGGGAAGAGAGGAGAGGAGGGAGAGGAGTGAACAGGAAGTGACAACTGTGAATGACACATATTAGGGTTTCCTCAGAATAACAGGGGAAAAACAAATTTGAATATAATTTCAAATTTAGCTAGTGGAGGTGCACTTAATTTGCCTTGGAAGACAAACAGCCCCATTTCCAGCTTTGTTCAAATTCTTTCAAGTAGCTGACTCAATAATATATTGAACAACAATTTTACCTGGGCTTGAAAAATGGCAATTTAAATGGCTCTCCGGAAGATGAATGTGCACTGAAGAAAACTGTGGAGGTGTGAATGTATATGGACAAAATGTGATGACAAACCCTGCTACATACCTATTTTCATGTGTTTACATACATAAGCTATGTAAGTTGAACCAAACAACTCGATTTTCCTGCATGCAATGATTGCAGTAATTTTTCTCCGTTCTCTCACGTTATCTTCGCATTTTGTTCATCTCACAATGCTGTAATTCCGCCTTCACTCTGTTTACTGGAAAATTCCTCTGCCATCTGAAGAGAAGCACAATGACAAAGGCTAGTATTTTTCTCCGCTGTGTATTTGTGTCAATGTCACCCACTGATTACTGTGCTGTTGTGTGCTTTCTCACACCCCACAACGGCTGGCTGCATTGCAGATAGCAAATGCCAACTCATATCCCATTTCAACTGTTAGGAGATAAGTTTTGAGCGTTTTTAATATTCCACCCTGGGATTCTTTTCCTCAACATGGCTGACTTTTGGCACTGTCGCTTGCAATATGCCGGGGCTCTTTGGCGCATATTGACAAGATATATCCAACAACGTATTCATCAATCACATTTCAGCTGCTGAATTTCAGATGATGGCTCGTCAAAACCCAACATTGATTGTGACAGTGTGCGCCGGGGCGTCCATCAATAAGACAAAGGACTGCAGAAAAAGTCACAGTGCCACTCCTCTGCATGCATTCTAATAGAAGGTGGATCAATTCTGCGAAAGGAAACGTTAAACACAAAGGCCAAAACTCTTTGAAGTTGGAGATGTGTACGTATCAAACAGATGTCAAACTGTTCAACCGCATCCACCGCATCACATGTCCTTCACATTCCACGGTGACCCTAAAATGAACCGCTGGAGAGGCACTGAACCACTTCAGCGACGGTACACCGCAGGGACCACGCATTAGTCGTGCATTACATCTCAACAAGCAACACTTCTACATGTCTGTTTAATAATGGGCGTATCAGACACTGTTTGCTTCAGCATTTGTTTAGCAGTTATTTTAGGGTCATGGCGTGTGATATGTGAAGCAGAAGGCAGCACTATGGCAAGCCCCGCGACCTTGCTGTGTCTATTGATTTCTCCCCCCTGTTCTCCTAATTAAAGGTGCTGACACTGAGTGAGGGAAGATTAACACAGCTATTGACTGTGTGTAACCCCGCAAAGGGCTGGAGAGAACACATAACCCACACACATGCACACACACACACATATTCCTTGTATGAATATATCATAATATATAATACAGCAAGCTGGGACTTCAAGTAGTTGCACTGAAATCTCAGACAGATGCAAATGTACACACACACACACACACATATCTGTGTACAGCTAAATATACATGCAAAAGCACACACATTCAATCTTTGGCTAACAGCAACTGATTCACGAGTTGGCAATAAGTTTTAGGAACTATTTTTCTTTCTTTCTTTTTTTTTTTTCAAAAGATTCAATTGGATTTGAGTTTGTACAACATGATTTGTTTCAGTACTTTTAGTCAAAATTCAAATCCAAAAGTCCCTGGATACCCACACAGGTGTTTTCAGTTATGTTGGCTCTGCTCAGGACTGCAGACTGTGGTTCACTGACATTTCAGTGACTCCCCTGTCACAGTTTTGTTGCACCTGTTAAGGCCCTGTCTCACAAAAACAAAGGAAAGCAAGCAGGAAGCAAAGAATCTGGAGACTACGTGTATCAAATGTGATTTTCCAAATTTCAAAATTTCTGCTGACTGACGTATCTTCAGATCAAATTTATTTTCATTGACAGAAAACTCTGGGCGGTGGGCAGCCGCTTTGAAACACATCTGGCACAATTTGATCGTGTTACACCGAGAATCCTGAATTTATGTGACTTGACTGCACGGCTTGGAAGGGTGTGTTGTGTGCTCGACCTGCTGGAGAATTTTTTATCATATATTCATATGATAAAACCAACAGTTTAATCAACCCACAAGACATCTGTGTGGGTGCCCAGGAATGCATGCAATAATGTAATATTTTTTCTTATAAAAACGTGAAACAAAAAACAGACAAAAGAATGACTTAAACATTATTTATTCTAAAAAAAAAAAAAAAAAACACTATTTACAAGAAAAAGTTGTACTTCATAGTATTCTGTTAGATCACAATGCTAGTTTTTTTAAGAATTGTATATAAATAAATACAAAACATTTCATATTATTTCAAGCCAAAGTGAGAGTGATTAATTTGTTTTAGCAAATTGAAGCAGTTGAATCGTCAGCATTTGTAACTGATACACAGATGCAGAGACTGAATTGTTACTTCTCTAATAGACATACAGTATACATTCACTGTTGCACAATTTATTCATCTCACAATAAGCTGCAATGGTTAAGACAGCGTACCAGAAGAGGACGATCCTGTTGTTGCCTTGTTTCCAGAACCTTCTGGCAGCTTTGCCCCAGCATGGGTAGTGCTGATCCTGGAGCATCATGTCTGTCACCTGCAGGAGACACAGGTCAACACATATGACGCACAAGAGGACATGATAGAAAATAAACCCCTTGCACCCCTTTTTAAACTGATATGCAGTAACTCTTTATGATATTAATTCATACTATACATTACAGCTGATCGTAGCAGACTGATAAGCTATGTGAAAATAGGGTGTTTAAAGAAAAAATACATTTTTTTTTTAATGATGATGATGATGATGTGATGATGATGATGATGGCACAACATGATTCAGCGTTGAATGTTTGAATATGCATCATCAGTGATTTAACAGAAATCGGTCTGTGATTACCCTCCAGAAATATTGGCTTGTGTGTTATTACTGATGTTGCAGCAGCACATGTCTGGTCATTGCCTATGGCTAAAAGTAACTGAATGGCAGAATCAGTTGTTGATAAATCTTTCATGTTGTTGACCTTGCAGGATTCTGCTGATCATTAAAATAATCAAGAGTAGATTTTCTTTGATGGACACTGACCTGTAACACAGGGGAATTTAACACATGGCTCTGAAACTCCTCGCCTATTGGAGAGGATCCGCCTCAGAGGCAAGGTCAATTCATCAATAAGATGCCTCGCTGCAGATACTGTGGCTCATGTTGGATAAAGGATTTGAATCAGGCAATTGGTGAAATTTTTTCTGGCATTGCAGTTTTGCAAAAACAGACACTTCCTGTCCGCTCATCTTCCGAAGACACATTGCAAATCTGCTATGCAGAGGAGACACAGAGGTCGTCTTCAAAGTGCCTTGTTGAATTAATCGAATGTAAAAAATGCTGTGAGTAATTTCTGGAATCAGCACTTTGGCTTGCCTGGCCTAACTCTCCCTCTCTCTCCATCTCTGTCTCCCTGAATCACCTTCTCGCTCTCCCCCTTTCCCCTCTCCCTTCTCTCCCTCACACCTTTACATTTCCCTTTCCCCTTCACCTCTGTTTCTTACTCGTTACCTCTCTCCTCCCCTCTCCTTTCTTCCCTCCCACCTTTTCTCTGCAGTATGTACAGTAGAATACTAATGTGAATGGTGAGGGATCTTGTCAGGTTGTCTCCGCTGTGTGCATGCTGGTGTCAAAGCCCCAACCCTCCCACCAGTGGTAGTCCACTCCCACTGGTGCTCTCCTCCTCTATGTTGACAAATGAACGAGCATGGGCAGGAGAGGAGCTAGGTTTCTCATCCAATCTACCTCTACCAAACCTCACTGTAAATCCATTGTTTCCTATGACCCCCTTTAGCTCACCATCGTGTGTGTTACCCAAAGGATTTGGTAGCAGCACGGCTATTTCTCTTTGCCTTGCCATGACAGAAGAAAATCAGGCAAAATCAGATAATGATCAGGGTGCACAGGAGCTCCACAAATCCATCTGGGATAGGTCATTTTGTCATTCCAATTAAAATGAAGACTTGAGGTCTGAAAAGAAATCCTTCATTTACTTTGTGCCGATGTGTTTTTAACACTATTACTAGTAAAACTTGAAATTTGATGACTTTGGTGACATGGTGAGTCCCTTTGTGGTGATCTTTTTAATGGGAGCTGTCGCAAATCTTCCATCCCTCTGCAGACTGCAGAGAGAGGAGGAATATGTATACAGGCAAGATGTGAAATAGTTTTAATGACAACTGAATGATGGGAGTGGAATAAAGTTGTGTGAGGGGGTGAGATGATTCTCCCACAGCAGAAGACATGTTTAGCAGGAGCTAAACTCAGGTCAGTCAGTCAGTCAAACTGCTTCCTCACCCCATATTGAGTGATGCTTGCTCATCCACTAATAGGCACTAATACTGTTTATAACAACAAAACAAAAAAACAACACTTTTTTTTCCAACTCATAACATAGCTTTGCTAACAGATTTGGGCTCTGCCTCATTTAGAAGGCAGCCTCCTTAGTTAAGTAAATTCAGTGGCCCAAGACTATCTCATTACACCAGGAAGGAAAAATCCTAGTTAAGTTCCTTGATTTAGCAAAAGGATAAATCAAGTGGTTCCTTAAGCTGTGACAAATATTCTTAGACTGTGCATCATGACAAAAACGTTGGTCATATCATAACCACAGAGCCTATCCCAAGGGCAGACAATAACCAGTGCTCTAAAACACAGAGCGCTGTACGGTGTGAGCAGGGAGACCACAGGATCCTTTGTTTGAATGGCAGTCAGTGTAAGCAATGTTTTGGAAGACTGCAAAAACAGCTTTTTGAGAAGACTGCTTATGACATGTTCGTCATGTCATGATAATTTCAAATAAATCCAGTTAATGAAGTCAATTGAGGGGGAAAAAAAAAGTTTTTTGTGAGAGACTGCAAGTGAGACTGTATTGACTGTATCAAGAGACTGCACACTTGGAAATTTTGAAAGACTGCTTCATGATGTTGGAGGCTGATGGAATTGGCTTAAAATGGTGCGTGTGGTCCAGCTGACCGTTACAGTTCTGCTCATGCTGATACCTGTGAGTCTATTTCATTCTTGTATAGGAAACATCTGATGTAATATAACTTACCTGGCATAGCTGCTAGACGTCCTGCCAGAAGTAATCAGACAGACTTAATCAGTTTATCAAACAACCAAAATAGGCAGCGCTCAGCTCCAGGTTGTGGCTGGTGAGTAGCGGGCCTTTGGTTGTTTAATGAACTGATCAAGCGCACCCCCTTCACCAGAGCACATCGTGAACTGATCATTGTGTATGCAGAGCCAGTGTAGCAACAAACTATCTAAGAAGTATCCAAGAAGAACTCATAAATTGGACCAAATTATGTTATATCAGACACACTTTTTTGTTGATTAGTCATGGAAAATGAGAACCGTGCAAGTTTTCCATTTGTATCAAGCAGCAAAAAAGTTGTAGCATGACGTGTTTGAGTTCATTTGCCTTACGTGACGCCTCTTGTCCTGCAGTGTGACTACTACACGTGTGCACATCGCAATGCAGATGCTGAAATGATATATTGTGCAGCTCTAATAGCCACTACAGGGCATGGAACTGGACAGCTGTGCATCTGTACTTGTCTGTAACAAAAGAACTAGAATGACGCAGCCCTCTTCCTCTTTTTGCTGAGGCCTGCACCCAGGAGACAGAATAAACACAGAGAAACCAACCCTTAAAATAAACCCATTTTCACCACGATCATCTCATTTTTCTGCATTACACTATGCAATCAAAATGAACTGAATTAGAGATATATTGAGGTAAATACTCATTGGGACTTAATGCAGGATATCAATTCAGATTTTTGAGCTCAGCGATGTAAAACAGAATCTGCTTTCTTGATAACATGCAGTATGTGACAGTCATCTAGTGCCTATTTATATCAATGGATGCATCAAAAGCAATTGAGAGGACAGACAAAACAGCTGGACTCTCACCATCCAAGCAGTGACAAAGTCTCCCATCCATGTCCCCACTGCAGCAATCTTCATAAAACTCTCATTCCTGATGCCCATGTACTCTGTCACCATGTGAGGCCTGCAAGAGAGAGTGAGAGTGAGTGAGGAAAGGACACGGAGTGCATCTGTGTTATGAGTGCAGTGGACAGTAGAAAAGCAAGAAGGCAGGAAGACTGACAGAAAGAGTCAACAGAGGGAGAGAGTCAGTGGAGGGCGAAAGAGAAAACGGTCACCGCTGCTAAGTGTCATGATGCTAGCTGTCAGAGTCAATCAATATCAATCTGATCCTGTGAAAACAGTGTGCAACGGCTCTACCTGCCATACAGCCCTGAGAATTGTAAACAATTTACACCAGTGCCATAGAATTTACACAACAGCGTTGTTCTTGTTCAGCCTTTATTTGTCTCCCTAATGTTTGGCAAATTTCTCATTTGTTTGCCAAATTTGTCTCATGTCAAGGTGATTTCAAATCAGCATTACCGCGATAACAATACGTCTCCCTTTAATGCAGTAGGCCCGGGTGAGCTCAGTTAGCAAAACCGCAGCTGTGTCAAGCAAAACCTAGACCAGACAAAGACACGCCATTAGTGAAGCAATCTCGCATGCAGTAGTATTTGATAAAAAATGACATGCTTTCTTTGGAGTCCTAGTTATGCGCTGGTCTCTTTAGAGTGGGTGAAGATGAGAGGCTTTTGTTCAGCGTCCACGCCCCCCAAACACACACACTCACACACACCACATCACTCCATTTTCTCCAGGTAATAGCACAGGGAGGGAGGAAAAGTGGGTCAGTCGCCTCCTATATGGGACTGGTGCCGGGGAGAAAGGAGGAGGAGAAAGGGGAGAGAGAAGGCCTGTTTGATCTCCTGGCAGCCAACATCTTAGAGGCTGAGTGGAGCAGGTGGGCGCCCATCACCTCCCTGCACCAACCCTCCCCCCTTTCACCCCCCACAGGTCACACTCATGAATATAATAGATGGCGATGGATAGGGCTCTGGCTGGGCTTTCAAGGGGTCGTATTTGAAGTCAATGGCTCCATTCGTCTTTGTTTTCCCCGGTCATTTTCTGGCCGCCAGCAAACGCCAATAAAAATGTTTTCTATTGCACAGAGGGCCCTGGAAAATCACACCTTCAACCTTATCGATGTATACTTTATTTTCTATATTTCCCCTGGAAGGCTTTTATTTTATCTTCTAGCTGATAGCGGTATGCATTAAGAGTTCAATTCTGTGGGCTGCTCACTTCGGAAATGAGACTTTGTCAGACAAGATGAAACAATCTGCTGAAAACCAGCAGAGGATAATCCTATTATACTATTAGATAACTTAGGCAGCTTTAATAGGTATTCATCTTTAATTAATACTAATTGCTCCTCCTTTTTCACATTAACTTCATTTAGTTCAGAATAGAAAAGCATAAAAGATGTTCATAGGCAGTCCAGGAAAAAGCACAATCGGCTGTGGCAAGTCAGTGACCCAAAATGCCACAGTCTTCAAGTGCCTGTGTACTGTAATGCGAGAGAAATACTTGAGCGAAATACCCTTCCCCAGACGGGAAGACAATAAATCATATTTCATCAATGCAGCATGTATTTAACGGCTTTGACGGGACTTTATTGATGAAAACGTGCAGTACCACAGGTGACGTATTGCCTTGCTCAAGCCCGCAAATAAAATGGCCTTGATTGGAATGGCGATTTATATCTACATTAAGTCAGTTAGGCATTCAGAGGCTTGGCGCTGCTCCAGTTACCAAGGAGATCCCATCGGGAGTCGTTTACCCGCAGCGAAATTCTAATCGATACTTCTGGAAATGCTGTCTGGCACCACATGCAAGGCTTTAAATCTGAAGGAAAAAAAAAAAAAAATGCCGCCAACCCCAGCTCTCCTCACATATTTAATTGAGCAAATGCTACCCCTGTACTAAGAGGGAGGGCTTTTGTATTTTTTTTTTTCTTTCCACAGAGCACCTATGATGAGTTTGGGGACTCTTTGCACTGCATGATCACAGGCAGCACTCTCTGACTTATTCATGCTGACTGAAAATTTAATGGCCTTTAGAGCCGGATGACCTAATGAGAGGTTTCAGTGCAGTGGAACATCAGTACAGTAGCACCATGAATAATCAGCCCCAAAATGGCTCCTGTGGCTCAAGCGTAGAGCCAGTCACAGTGTCAATGCCAGAAGTGGCAGCTCAGCCAGCTTTGACCCTCTGTGGAATGTTATCAGGTTTCCCACACTCGTTCAGTCAGAAAATTCAAGGACGTTACAATGCCCTTCAAAGTCTTATTCTGTCAATTTAAACACATACAAATTTGGAGTTTTGAAATTCGGATGTTACGCTGAATGACATAAACCAATAAATAAAGGTCATTTTAAGTGTTGCATTAAAGCAGTAATCAGAAAAATCCTTGGTTTTATGACAGTGATGCAAAGTCACTGCTGTGGTGTTTGTTTCACTGCATTTCCCAGAGATCACTTTGTGATAAAACTTTGAATCTGGTCCCATGATGTGTATTTTTTTGGTTTTTCTGTCGATGAAGTCTGGCTTTCTGTAGGTGGCCTTGTCTTTCTCTGTTCAGCCACGGTGGCTTTCTCTGCTAATGCTGACTATTCTGACCTCTTATTTATTCCACGTGATCCATTGTTGCTGGTTCCAGTAGTGTAAACTTCACTTGATAATTTTTTTGTTGGGAAGACCTGACCAATGTCTGGTGTTTAGAACAGCAAATCTAAAGGCGTTTATGATTGATTGATAGAATCACTATTGTATTGTATTAATTGGCATTATGAACACTGAACCATGAATACTTGAATGTGAGTAGCCAGAGGGTGTCAGTGAAAACAACAGTTTAACAGTTTCATCCACTGTTCTATATTAATGTTCACTAATTCATTCAGCTGAAATGAAACTTACTGTAACTAACCATAACAATAATAAACAGCTACACTAAATAGCTGGGTTATGATAAGCTAACTACCATCCCCCGCCTTGTTTACAAACTCTTAATTGCTTCAAAACTATTGTGCTTCCCTTAACTATTGTGATTAATGTCATACATATTGCTGCAACATTTGATATCAACATTGACATAACCAAGACATTTGTGTACATACGTGCCATATTTGATTCATTTCGGTAAATCCGAGATATCTACGATGCAATGCCTCAAGCTGAGTAGCCGAATCAGCTGGTAGCGTTTCTATTGTTAGGCTGTTCCAGATATTAACCTGACCCATATTGTGGATAGAAAAAGCTTTTATTTTCAGAACATATCGCTTGTTAATGTAATTAATTTTAACACTTTTTTTTAAATGTTGGCAAGTGGCCATGGTATAACAGCGATAATGCACATCTCTGCCAAGTCAGATTATTTAAATGTTAAGCCATTGCTGCTAAATCAAAATAAAGCTATGCAATGCAAGAGGGCTCTGTACAGTACTGTATAGTGCTGGAATGGGCTGAGACTGCATGGATAGGACTGTCAGGAAGCTTCCTACACTTACTGAAGCACGTGTAAAAACCATCTTCCCCTGAAATTTTGAGCCTCCAACGTCATCAATAATGTACAGCGCAACAGAGTGCCTATTAACACTTTTTGCAATATCATTCTTTGCCATAAGCCATGCGCTCTCTCTACACCTCCACACTTTGATCAATTTTTTAAACTTTTGTGGCTCAGTTTTTTTATTTATTTATTTATTAATTTTTAAAACAAAGCTGCAACTTTCAAGGATTTTCCAAAGCCCCTGTGAGCCCTTATAATTAGGGTTTTAAAACAGCAAGCTGAGAGAGTTTTCACGCCTTAGTCATCAAATAGCCTACCTCTAACCCTCATTCCTCCTCATGTTTTCACCGTCCACTTGGAAGTATATGCCTCCATACTGGGTTTCATAAGCTTGTTTTCACTGTCAGGCGGCCAGTGATTTAGTGACAGGGGCTATTGGGTGACCTCTCCTGCCCCATAAAGGAAGGCTGAATGCGTTCAGAACATTATACTGGGTCCTTGGCTGCCTCCACATTGAAATGCATCAGCTGTCTCTTCCCTGTGCACTACAGTGCCTAATAACGTATTTACAGTATACAGCACTGAGCAGCAGTAGTTACCAGAGAGCATAAAGCTGTCAATACAGACCCTCTTCACTATCGCTATACCATCTCCCAAGGCAACTTAGAACCTCTATCTCAATTCATCACTCGCAACTGAATCAGCCCACATATTGTATTAAACCGGCTGGAGATTGAGTCCTTTAGCCCTTATCATTCCTCGGGCTCACGAGTGGGAGTGAATAACCAACAGGCAGCATCCTGGACAACACAGTATCAGGGCCCCTATCCCGTCTATCAGCTGTCCATCAAAACACCAAGGTCCAAAATGAAGTCTCCTAATCCAACAACGCCATAAATTTGCTTATCCATTTTCATTTACATGCATATGCACACACACTGACACACAAACACTGTTTTTTTTGAGAGGGGGCTGGAAAATAAAATTTGTTCTGCACTGCATGTGGTATTTAGAAATGTCAGAACAAGTTTTATGAATCAGTTTTAATGGAAAATTGGCTGCAGAACAGCACTCGGAGTTTATGCAGCAAGGCAAGGCCACATGCAAAACACTTGGCTTTTAAACAATGGTATTAAAATGTTATCAAACAGAGTAATGGCTGATGTGAAACATAATGAAGAGCTGGCAAGACTGAATGAAATGAGTGTGAAAAGGTTCGCAAACACATGCACGCTCACACACTGTATATTCACAGGCTATCCAT
This sequence comes from Myripristis jacobus, assembly GCA_900302555.1. NCBI lineage: Eukaryota > Metazoa > Chordata > Actinopteri > Holocentriformes > Holocentridae > Myripristis > Myripristis jacobus. The sequence goes on from OMLB01021260.1 coordinate 58,187, forward strand.
GTCAGCTGCTGCACACACGCGATCGCAATCTACCTTCTTTGAAACCCATCTTTATACACACGCTATATTTATTTATATACATGATTCCCAGTGGACTCATGCAGCTGTCAAGGTTATGATGTTTGCTGTTTGCAATTGCCTATGTCTATGTAAAAACGACCTACAGCATGAGGAGGGGCGGGACCACTGCCCCCTGTCCCAGAAAACAGCAGGACAAGGTGATCTAAGAGAAACTGACTGACCTCACTCACTCTGACAGCACACGCTGGCTCTTTCTGGAGACTTCTGGGTGGCAAAAACGAGTTAAGAGAGTAAGCATAACACTAACTTCACACTTACAATCATCAATTATGAGTCATGTTTGAAATTACAACTGAATGTGTGTGAACGTTTGTGTGTGTGTGTGTGTAGGAGTGTGAAGGACAAGAAGATATGCTTAGAAAATGTCTGTGGGTGTGTGTGTGTGAGAGAGATGCAGACAAAGCGAGACGGAGATCGATCAATTAATCCAGATCAACACTGCAATAACATCATATATACTGCAGTTTTCCAAATGCAACAGTTTTCACGTTTTTTTTTTCTCAAATATAAAGCTGTTGACAGTTAAGTTGTTGTAATGAATACCTGGGCTGCAAAAGTGGCACATCAGTGTATTCAAACAAAGCAAATCCCTAACATGATCCTATTATCCTACATATCCTCTGCCCCCAAAATTATATGGAAAAATAAATCGTACTGAATGAACCATCTCATCAAAGTGCAGAACATGATCACAATATCCACTAAAAAGCAGCGTAGTATATTAGGCTGTCAATACTACGCAGTGGCAGATCCTTGACCTCGCTGGTCATGGTTGGAAATATGCAGCTCAAAGCAGCAGGGAGTCCCATCTCTGAATCCATGCAACAGGAGGAATTTAAATACCACAACAGGCTATTTATTCAGCCTTTTAAATCCACTTGTCCATGGTGTTACCCCAGCTCAATGCCAGACATGCAAACAGACAGACAAGGGGGACTAGTATGCACGCGGCACAGAGGGAACATGGTAAACAAAGACAATTCGCTTAGATGTGCTCTAATTCGGCTTGGGGTGTCTCTGAAGTCAACAGCTACATCCACCCATCCCTCTGCTCAAAGCGCAGAGATACCTGTCCAGTAACCGCTCCCCTTCCGCCCAACTTCACATACTCTGCCACCCCCTTTCTCTAAATTAGGCATGATTAATGGGTACACCTCACATCGGGCCATCTTAATTAAATAACACCATGTAATTAGGTGCTGATTTCTGCAGGTAATGGTGCCGTAAGACGTTGGAATGGGATTGCATGGCATGACAGAATGTCGGAGAGGGCCGTCAAACTCCCTGGGCGGTCACACTCCCCTGGTTTCACACAAACAGCCCCCTAATCTGACAGTTACATTAAAATGCAAATAGCCCAGATGTGAAGGCTCAGTAACAAGTGTGGATTACCGCCCCTGGGGAGCCACAATGGACAGGTTTTTCCATGATATGACATAAGCTTGGTAGCGAATGAGTTGATAGCTGTTGACCTAGAAGCACCTGTTTAAATATTAGTTTATGCATCATGGACATGTGTAAGATTACATAGTCCGGGCACATAGTCTATTTCAGCTGAGAGATAACGGCATTAAAGGACACATTTTCTATGAGAAATCATTTATAAATATGTCGTGAAAAAAGCTGCACATGTTGAATCTCTTATCAATGATCGTTTACCACAATACTGTCATGACTAGATAATGAATGGCGTAGTTTATCTTCTCTGCTTGCAGATATATTGCTAGCTTTAATTAAATCAAGTGCAGTACCAACTGAAAGGTCAGAGAAAATGAAAGCATATTAATGAGCAAAGGGCACAGGCAGCATACAGCATCAGGTCAGGGAGACAGCAGGGAGACAGATGCCACAGCCCAATAGCCCCCCACCTCTGCCACACCCACCCACACAATAACTCTCTCTCAATCACACACACTTTTTCTCTTCAGCTCACACCGTCACATGCACTCTATCTCCCACTCACAGACACAAAAGCCCCACACAATCTCGTCTCCCACGCAAACACACACCCATAAATGTCCGCACATCTAACTTGAGATGGGTGTGAGACATGAGCAATATGCGGTTGTGTGTTTGGGACACCCACACCAGCCACCAGAACGGTCTCCCCTGCAGTGCACCATCACGGCTTGATGTCAAATTCAGCCAACCCATGCCAAAATACCTACCCTTTAAAAAGCATTGGCACTAATAACACCTCACAATGGCTTGTCCTTTCAGTGCAGATGAAAAGGAAAAAATACCATTCATTCCCACAGAGGGGCAGCTACTGCCACAAAGGGATATTGTACTTTTCTTTGTGCTGTGGCACAAAGAAAAGTACAACACGCTCACAGTGGGGTGAAGGAATGGGCAAGAGAGAAGGGGGGATGCAAAAAGGGCTTGGACACAGATCAAAAGACTTAAGTTTCACTGCATCATCAGAGATGGAGCACTTCCATTCTCAATCCTAACTCTCTCCCAACCCCTTTCTCTCCCCTTCTCTCTCCCCCTCTGTCACCTTTTTTTTGCTAACTCTGCTGCATTCATGCTATTCCAGCCTGGAGCCCGTCTTCTTGGGGCCGTCCTGGCAGAGTGTGAACACTGCTTTTACATGTCGGCCTTCAACAGAGATGTGAACACTAATGGTTTTTGGCAGGGCCCAGGTCCTCAGCAGACACACTACTGGAGCAGAAAGAAAACAAGGGGGAATAGGGATGGGGGAAAAGAGGGGCAATGAGTGTGGGACGACGACCAGGTCTCTTGGCAGGTGGGTTCACTCGCTTTACAACAGCACCATCTGTCTTTGCAAGAAGAGCCTTACAGTGTCAAATAACCGATGTCATTGCACATCACACATAGAGAGCAAATTTTCATGGATGGGGTTTATTGTTATGTCAGCCTATTTGATTGTTTAATAGGTTGTTATGGATGCGACTTGTTATATCTGGACAACTGAGGCAGCTAATATGAATAGCGAATGTATGACTCATGCATTTTAGAAGCATATAAATTATATGGTGCATCCCTCAAAGTGACAGAATAACTCATTATTTTCTTCTTAATAATATCTGGATGTCATATGGTGGCATATTCTTGACAGTTTAAAAATGCAGCGAGAGATATAAAAAGGGCCCCTTTCTTGACATTTCAAGGCTGAAATGAGAGGCAGTAAAAAGGAATCCTCCGTGTGACAGACACACTCAGTGGGACTGCAAATGCAACTTTTTCCTGAGTGAGCAACATTTATCGTCTCGGTGGACCTGCCCCTCTGCTCAGCCATGCGCTTCCCTTTCTCGGCCAACCAGCGGCTGCAGACAAGATGGATGCCGGTGTCACAGAGCCGGCCAGAGTGACGGATGGGCTGATTATACAAACTCATCCCTCTGGCCGTAGAAAAACACAACACCTTGCCTGCTAGCTAATAGCCTTCATCTGCCTCCGCCTTATGGATAGTGGAAGCTCAACGTTAACATGGAAGAAAAAAAAAAAATACACGGATAGAAACCGTCACAACCCTGGTCTCCCTTTTGACAGCTTTCACTCAAACAGACACCTGCCACATTGTTTTATTTTACAGCCCAAACAAACAAAACGGTAAATCACCCCCTGGCGACCTGCTAGCTGGCTGGTTGAATCAAGGGCATGTTTTCTTTCCCCCAGATGGACACATTGCAAATGTGTAAACGGATTCCTGTCACTGGCTTGATGTGTGGGTGTCACGCTCTGCTCTGCACAGTTGTTTCTCTGTAGGTAGGCCAGGGCAACGGGAAGGAGAGGGAGGACAAAAACAGAGAGACATGGCAAACCATCTTGATTGTTGGCATGAGCTGTCAAAAAAAAAAATCAAGATCATGGGAGAGTAAGTGTAGGTGGTGAAGGTGATCCTTCAGGATTAACCACCTTCCCCCGGCCTGCCCTGCCTGTAATTTAAAGTCTGGGTTGACTGATCAGACAGGTATTGAGTCCCTACTCAGGCGAGACGTTTGGATCAATCATGCCGGCCAAATGGGAGCGTGCCGTGGCTCTGGTAAGCGGAAGCAGAGAATGAGGAAAAGGGAAAAGAAGAGACTGAGTGGCTTACCCCATGCTCCCAGCCATCAGCAGGAACAGGTTATAAATGTGTGAGAAGAGGAAGAGGAAGAGGATAGCGCTGAAGAACATGGTCATCCAGGAGCCGTGATCCTCGCGGAACATTTTCAGGCGCAGGTATCGACCTGTGGGGAGAATGACAAGGACAAACCTGCTGAGTGACGGTTCAAAAAGCATGTGCAGAGTCCACCTTCCAATATGTATGGCCACAAAATGAAGATAAAAGGCTGTGACTTAGTCGCACACATTAAAAATGTCCTATTCTGTCAGACATGTACCCTTCAGGCAATGAAATGATGATTAAAGACCATTTTGAAGTGTCACTTCCCTACCCTGAGGTAATTTTCTTTTCCTGACCAATTTCCATAGCAGCGTTTGCTTGATATAGTAACAGCCGCTGTTTTAATGCCCTTAAGTCTTGAATCCCAGAAGAGAATATTCCAGACATGCTTATTTCCAAGGATGTCGTGGAAGCGCCGTCCCTGCAATGACGCTTGCTTGTGTTTCATGAGGTGACTTCGGCATGATTAGAGCGATTATTCAAACATTTGTGACCTGTGGTGTTTTTTTTATACTCTCCTAGCTCAGAATCAAATTATGGGGAAATATCTCTCTGGCAGAGCATGAGATTGATTCAGATACCTGGCCTTCTGCACAGAATACATAATCATACAAACTTGTCCTCTGGTGGCGCCATTCAGCAGACAACCAGTTCTATGATACAGTTGTCAGCTGTTTAGACCTTGGAAACACTGCAGTGGGTGAATGAGTCTTCAGTGGCTCGCTGTAAATTTGATTTGGCTGTTCATACTGACAAGCAGAATAACTTCATACCTGTAACTCAAGGCTTTGCACATTTTACGATGCAGTCAAAATGAGATGAAAAGGCATTACAGAAGTATAAATCACTGACAGATGTGAAAAATAACATGTGTGATCCAATTAGGTATGCATAATGTAATTACATAACAGCTGCCAGAGTCCTTGAGCTACCTCCCACACTGCTCATGTAACAGAAACAATCTACCAAATGATGCTGGACCTCTTTGCAAATCTCCTGTCTGCACCCAGAGTAATACCATCATTATTCAGGGTCAACCTGGGTCAACTAGAATTTGCAAATACTTTTTTGATATCCTTCCTAGCCTTCCCGCTCTTCCAGATGTCAAGAAATCCTCTTTGACCAAGGTCAGCTGTGACTACACTCCCACTTCCACTACATTATACGTTGTGCACAGATGATATACTTCAAGGGTCTCCCTCTGTTTCAACTCTGCGAGCCCTGATCCAGCGCCAGAAGCGAACATCTTCCTAGGAACGAGTCTTTGTTTTTTCCTCTCCTCCAGCTCAGTCAGCCTCCCTTTGAGTTACAGTCCCTGGGAGAGCGCTTTGTGTTTGTGTCCACATCCACACAGCCAGAGAGACAGCAAAGCAGAATGCTCCATTTATTTTCCCATTACAGCCTCGCCGGTTTACTCTCCAATAGCTTTACATGCTGTTCAGTCTCAGCTTGCTCACTTTAGTCTTTCTGCTGTGCATATAAAAGCAGAGATGTTGAGATTCCTATGGAGACGAAGTGCTTTGGTGTGTTAATTTGCCATCATAATGACTACCACCCTCCTGTTCAAGCGTGGCTACACACTGTATCATATATATAGCATCTTTAACACAGTAGAAACCAACAGATCTGCCAAAGATGTTTGAACTACAGTCATTTATTTGCTGAGAACTTCACTGTGCAGCAAACACACTTGAATGTGTCCTCAATAACACCATTCAACCCCAGTGTTTTTGAGGTTGTAGCAACACCAAGTATGCATGCCTAGTGTGAGGCCATACCATACGTCTTGCTCTGTGGTATTTCAGGGCTCATCACAGCTGCATAATTGAATTGACTTGCATGGGTGAACTTAATTGCCTCCAGTGCCAATGAGCCCCAGCTTGGGTATAGGTGCACAGTGTGTATCGGCAGATCTGACTTTTAAAGCGGCGAGCTGCGCCAGTGAGCACGGCAGCCCTCTCACAGCCCATATGGGTAGGATTTAACTAGGGGGTGATTCAAGACTATTCAGCCAAGCCATTTGAGTCATTGCACCTCCCCACTGTAGAGCACCCCGATAAGGAGTGATTCACGAGCACTCTCTATTTCGAGGCTCGGCCCAGCAGAGGACAACAATACACACACAGGCAACCACAAACACACACACAGTCACACACGTACACGACAGAGTAGCCTATGCACTCGTCATGCAGGCGCACAGACTCCCTCCTGTACATCTCTGTCTCTCTTACTCTCACTCACCAGCCCACCACATTCACCCACGCACATTCACAAAGCAGTGCGTGCGTATTCTGCAGATGAACACACGTTCATTTGAGATTTTAATGTTGACAATAATTGTTCTTCCAAAATTGATCCTCTCTCATTTTCCGTTCTGCCCTCAAACCATGCACTTTCCTACACGTTTTTTTTTTTCCTGACTGACAACTCAAACATGCAACCTTGTCTCCATCTAGTGGTGGTGCCGTGACATAGACTACAGGGCTTGACCAGCAGGAAATGCAGCAGAGGCAGACAGATGAGAGCATGATGTAGTTTCATCGATTAGCACTTTAGCCTTTACTGCCAATACACTGTGGCCTTTGCATTACAGCTTCTGCAAACTGATAAAACAGCCCCCCGAAATGAAGTTTTTGTATAAGGTGTTTTTATCCAGGGCTCAGCAAACGCGCTCTTTTTCTGCACCACCCTGCTTCAGATTCCAACAGCTGTACACATTCACACCTGGGAACTGTCCAACCCAAGCCTGTTCTTTAAGGGAGTGTTAAATAATGCTGTGTTCTCTTATGTGCAGTGTCTTGCCTGTGTAATGCGGCGTTTGTATTAAATGGCGACTGTGTCTGGTCCTGTGACCTTTGTGTGCTGTCCTGTTCATCTCTCTGTGTTTTCCTATGTAATGTGTACCCTCTGGAGAATATTCTGATATTATCTTAATGTTGCCATATGAGACTAGATATCCTCTGGGAATCAGGACAGCATAAGTGTTGTCTTTTCCTGTTCTAGATGTTCTATTATTTGCCTCTACCTGCCTGGTCATCATTTCTATATTACTACTGAATATATCAATCAATCAAACAACTCGAATGCGTAAATATCTCATGACAGCACCAAGAGTCATCCCCACAGTATCGTCACAATATCAACATTGAGATATTCGGTCCAAGATATTTGCTTTTGTTTGTATTGCCCAGCCCTCACTGCCATGTCACACAATTGCATGCATGCAAACAAAAAAACACATTTCTAAGGCTGTGAATGTAGTTTAGTCTATAGATAATAGATTCAGATATATATAGTATATATATCACTGTCAGAAGAACTGAAATCTCAAGATTACAGCCTTTACTTAATTCCCAGTTCACAATGTCTTCAGAGCCATCCTACATTAATCAATGAATTCCACGAATGCAATGAACCCAATGATATGATGAATGGTGATCAAAAGGAGATACAATTCAGATGGTTGAATGGTGCATTGTTCTGTCAGAGGGCATGCAGTTTTGAAATATTGGCCATCGCCACAATTATAACCCTTTTCTTAAAAATGCATCTTTAAAACCACGTGAATAACGTAAAGCAATAAAAGAATTCAAAAAGTAATAAAGAAACGGCAATGAGTGAATCTTCACATTCCCTCCTCGACCCAGTTTTTCCCAGGAGATCCAGAGATTCGAAGTGCCTCTCTGACCAATAATGAGATAATAAGATTCTGGGCGCTCTGATGCTGTAAAGTCACTGTGGTATCTACCAGATTTATAGCAGTAATCCACCCCATTGACACATGGGAGCCTTGGTGTCAGACAGCTGAAATACAAACACACCTTGGTAAAAACTCGCACAGGCCATTGGTCAAACAGTCAGAGAGACCCAGACACAGACAGGAATAGAACACAAACACAGGCACATGGACATGCTGCGACACTAGTTTTGCCTTACTGTCTGTTTAGTGTATTGTGCACATTCATAGGCGTGCGCACACACACACACACACGTCAGTCACAGTTAAAGGCAGTGCACCGGCAGCTCCACAAAGACGAGAAGCACACAGCTGGTGGAGGTGGAGTGAAGGAGGCCTGAGACGTGGTCGCTGTCTCACTTGTCATGGTGCACCATCTCAACTTCTCTGACATGACCAACGACGGTAAGTACAGTTTACCTGCAATTCTTTAATTCTTTAATTCTTCTTTTCTGCATAAAAACTAAAATTGTTCAGAAATTATTTAAATGCTATAATGTGTGACTATTGTATAACATCAAACTGTAGCATCACAACAAAGTAAAATATTGTCCTCACTGTCTACTATGATTACTTACAGTATAGCTGTACCAAGAACGTTCTTGAGTATGTTAAAATTAAGAAAGGCTTTCACATTTCTAAGATGTTCCATACTGATCCAACATAAAGTTAATTCACACAGAATCAACGCTGTGAGCACAAAACAGACACATTTTCCCCAATCTTTCTCTCTTTTACTGGTGAAAGAGGCAAAAAGGCAGACAAGCAGGCAGGCAGGGAGACAGAAAGACAGACAGCGTATGTCGAAATGTGATCAAAGTAAATGTTACCCTCGGCACAGCTGGGCAAAATGAATGTACCTTCTCTGATTAAGTGCAAACAGAGGCTTCCTTATTGAAGGCAATAGATCAACAGTCCCAGCTCTCATTGTTCGCAGCAGACATTCAAGCATTCATTTCCTGGAAACACCGGTGATGCTTGGAGACTACGGAGACAGCTTGGCTCAGGGTGTATTGTCAATATAGACGGCTCTGGGAAAAAGAGTGGGCGAACAGAACTCAGATTACTCGTCATGAAAGCAAGGCTTCCCGGCAGACTCAAAAAAAAAAACCCTACAAACCATTCATTCTAATCAAGTTATTTAAATATTGGAAACCACAAGTTTATTATAGATACTGCATCTTTTATGTTAAATATAATACCAAAGATCCAAAGTGTTTGAATCAAAAAAAATTACAGGGTGTACATATAACACTGTAAAAGCCTAATAGTGTGCACAAGCTGCTTACAATAAGTCTTAACTGAAATGCTTATTGTGATCATCATTTACTTCAATCCATCACGCAGGACATCAGCCTGCTGATGGTAAGAAAACTGGGACACAAACAGGGCTGAGAGATATGGACACAAAAAAAATATCTTGATATCGTCAACCAAAAACCTCAATATTGATATTGTGACAGTATTGTAGGGATGGCTGTTGGTGTTTTCATTTTGTCACACAAGAGATTTTTGACAGTCATTAGTGATGTGGATGTGATTACTGAGGAGATAGAGAAAAGTCTAATAGGTTCAGAAAATCGCACTCCTTTAGTGTTATGCAGCCTTTAAAACCAGGAAAAGTCAACACTTGTTATGCCAACAACTAGTTTCATGTTATGATATTGATATAATACGGATATATTGTATTGCCAAACCCTATTTCAAAAATTTTCTATTCCTGCCACATAGGACACTATACTTAATGCCAGAAGGTTCAAAAATTCAGGAAAAATGTTTGAAAGCCAATTTATTGCAGTGTTCTCTGACAGAACTTACCTAACATATTGGAACTATTGTGCTGTAAAACACCACGTGGCACTGGGAAAATAAAAATAAAAAACACACTAAGAGCTATTAGTCAGCGTTATTTGATGCAGACATGGATGGTAACTGTCAAACAGACTAGACTGTCAGCTCTCAAAACCTCTTAATGAGTGTAATGGCATGATTGTTTCTGTCTCATTTCTTCTAAACCACAGAGCCATTTCTAGAGTACCTGAACCAGTCAACAGCGTTCTGCAGCCAGTTTAAGAATGGCCAGTGGTACTGCTATGTCCTGCTGGTGCTCTTCACCTTTGCCGTGCCGGTGGGCATCCTGGGAAACATCGCGGCACTAATCAACTACATTTGCTTCAGGAAAACTGCGAGCACCAGCAATGTTTTCCTGCTGAACTTGGCCTTGTGCGACTCAGCCTGGATTCTCACCCTCCCCTTCACCATCTACTTCAGCCTCCAGAGGCCCTACCTCAAAGACATCCAGATCTTCTGCCAGTTCAAGAAGATCTTCTTTAACATCAACATATACGGCAGCATCCTCTTTCTCACTCTCATCAGTTTTGACCGGTACGCTGGGACAGTTCACCCTATCACCTCTCTCCAGTGGTGGGACGTGAGTAAAGCCAAGTTATGCTCAGCCTGTGCATGGGTCATCCTGGCTCTGGGCTCCATTCCGGACTTCTTTATAACCTTTGCCATCCGGCGCCCGGGAAATGCCACTGTGTGCATGGACCACATCCAGGGCCCCTTCATCTACGTCAAGACCATCACCATTATTAGAACGTTAGTGGGTTTTGTTCTGCCCTTCAGCATCATGCTGGGCTTTTACGTGATGACGGTGCGCGTATTAAGGCGTCTCCCGCAGAGTCGAAGGCTCAGAGGAGATCAGCGAGTGGGAGGGAAGCCTATGCGGCTCATCACTGCCGCCCTGCTCGTCTTCGTGGTCTCCTTTGTGCCCTACCACGTCATGGTCATCACCCTGGTGTTCATGAGGATCCGCGACCAGGTCACCCCATCTAACACCAGCGTCCTCTACGCCTCCTATGAGTTCTTTGAAGCGATGTGCAGCGTGAGCAGCTGCCTGGATCCAGTGTTATATATTCTGGCCAGTGAGAAGTTTCAAAGGAGGTTGATGGCCTTGAGAAGAGACCAGTACAGGAGACTGTGCTGTAGAGCCAGCAACAGGGTAGGAGTAATTAGGTGATTCAGTAGATCTGATGCATGATTTTCAATCAGTGCAGCCTCAGAGCATTGACTGTTTTAAGTTCTTGCGGAAAAACATTACCAATTCTCGTAAGCCGATGGACAACACCAGAATTATATTAAGGAAAGCTAACCATAAGCTTTTCTTTGTAAAACAGCTATGGAAATGTGTTGAGACTAGGGAGGCTGTGTTACAGTTCTACAGAGCTGTGGTTGAAAGTGTGTTGACCTTTTCCACAACCGTGTGGTGGAAACACAGCAGCACATGAGAAAACTGTGTACTGCATCCAAAATTACTGGCTGTGAACATTCATCTACTGCCTCTATTTCCACCAACAGAATGGCAAGGAAGGCAAAGGAAAGGAAAGGATAGTTCTCACCCAGCACAGGCTCTATTTAAACTGCTCCTTTCAGGAAAAAGGCTGCAAACATCTCGATTTCATCACAGCACTTAACCCTCAGCCATTAGATTCCTCAACTCTCTTAAAGTACATTATTGTGCACATGAGGGAGTTTTTTTACTTACTGTGCAATAATTTATTTTACCCATATTGTTTCTGTTTTTATGTAACATATATTTTTAATTCAATTTATTTTTATTGCATTTTAGCTCATGCATGTATTTATTATTGGAACCATTTTACTACTGAATGCCTTGATAAAACGGTTTCTGGCTGGTTTTAGGAATGATTAAATGTTATGTTGTGATGTTATAAACTTAGATTTGACCTTTTTTGTGACTTCAAGCTTCACTGAAACAAAGTTTCAGCTGTTAACTGTGTCATTGCTAAGAATTGGCCAGTGTAAAATGTCAATATCAAATGTTATTTTACCGAAAAACACACTTGCAATTAGTATTACTGTAAAAAAAAAGAAGATATATATATTGTATATCTATATCTATATCTATATGTCTATATCTATAGATATCTATATCTTTAGATTATTATTACTTATTTCTCGTGGTCTCTGCACATAAATTTGACTTTTAATATGACCTCTTCAACAGTATAAGAGAAAAAATAAGAAAAAATAGGTGAAATACAAAAATGTCCTTTTATTCATTTTTAAATGCACTGGGATAAAATACCTGATACAGTCTTATCACTGCAGCCTGCAAATACCCTACAAACACCCCCTGATCAAATATTTTGCCTGTGCTGCAGCGAACCGGATACTGAACATGGAAAAGGTGACCAAAATGAATCAGTCACAATAACAGAAGTAAACACTGGGCTGTGAAAAACAAAACATGGCTCATGTTTGATCATAATATCTGTATTGATTCTTGAACCACAGATGACATGGTCTTTTGATCCCAGTCAATCCCGCTTGTATTACAGAATCTATTTTAGGGTCCAATATGAAGGTCTACTGTATCCTGTTTTGATTTTCAGTGTAAGAACAAAACTCCTGCGCTCCGTCAGGATCATTATGAAAGTTCTCAAAAAACAAAGCGCAGTGCCTGGGCCTGAGCTATGGCTTAGGCTGAAACTTAACATTTACACACGCGCAACCCCATCCATCACAGACCCGGCCGTGTTGCTGGGTTACAGTGTCACTGTGGGCTTGGGAATAGCCTTGACGACCATCACTAAGGTCCCCAGAGCTGCAGCCCCCATAACTCGGTGTCTGGATAATAAATCAGAGGCGGGGAGGGACAACAGCTCTCCCTCCACAGGGAGACTGCATTACTTAAAGCTCAGACACAGAGAGCTGGCTGCTGGACCGAACCACTGTACCTGGCAGCGGCTTGTTGAATTACTTCCTTTTGTTATTTGTGGCTTGGTTTTGGAGTCACGCATTTTGAATAAATAAGCAATTTCCTTTTGGTTGTTTTCCTCTGTTTGCCAACCCTCATATTTATTGCTCTGTGTCTTTGTCTCCCTCTCTGCTCTATGTGTGCTGTGCGTGTTTTATCTCTTATTGCAAGCAGACAGACAGGGCAGTGAGTTCACTCAATGAGAACAAAATGACATCTCATGACGTTGAGACAAATGAAGGAAAAGATAACCCACAGTGATTTTTTTTTTTTTGTAAAATGAATACACTATGCTTTTAGTTGAAATTATGAATGTTATTAATTTGGTCAGAGTAATGCTTGGATCTCTGTAAGGAACGGTGTTGAACTGGAGACTGCAGAGGACAACGGCACTCACAAATCTGCAGTTTCAGTTCTCCTGAACTAAACTGCTGTTGGGGCAAAACCATTTAACAGCAAAATACACACCCACTCACAACAGCATTTTGCACACGTGGGATGAGTGCTGGATAGTGGCAGGGATTCTTGAACAGCAACAGAACTGCATGCATAAACACACATTAACACTGTATTAAAAATATCTGCATCCACGATACAGCAGCTTCATGTAGTGAGACAGCACTGTCGGGGGCGAAACTGTGCTCTGGCATTAGACCAATCATCTGTTATTTATGGAGCAGGGGGCAACTTCTGAGGCCAACTACTGGGGAGAGGTGTAACCTGTTCGACAGCAGAGAACATACTGCTCTGCGGGGTGCCATATGTTGTAGACGGCTGAACCTCATCCAGTGCATGAGGCAGATGACTATGCAGATACTTGGAGATCAGCCCAACTGAAGCTGGCGTTTATCGCCTCATGACATACCGTAATAGGGCAAGAACGGTATCAAAAGTACCCACACAAATAGACAGGGAATGAAAAATATATTTGACTCCAAAATGCAAATTTGCCAATTCACAAATGTGTTTCAGGACTGTGAATACAGCTATTTGGAAATGTACATGTTTGTGTGAAAATGCTAAAATACATATTTAAAAATTTAACTGTTTGTGCCCAAATCATAATATATAACTGACAACTGAAAACCAGTCATTCTTAAGTGTTTCTACATATTTACAAGTCAGTTTTTTTTATAGACACAAATTGTAAAAAAAAAAAATGTGTTTATCCATCGAAAATATATAGTTAAAGAAAAAAAACTTTTCACAAATATTGGAACATATTTTTCATTCTCTTAACATTTTTTTCCCCAAAAGTAACTGATACAAAAACCTCTGCTTTTACTTGTGAAACTGTTTCACAAACATGTGGTGTCTGACTTATGTATTACTGAGTCATGAGATATTTGTGCCTCCCTCTCCAACTGTTTTATCATCATACAAAACACACACACACACATAAAAAAGCCAAGGACCATACACACCTACGCAAAGATGCACAGTGGTTATCACACCGTTAATCGCTGCGCATTCTCTGTCTCACACACACACGTACACACATAACAGAAACACAGACCCAGAGCCACCCACAAACATACAAGTAGAAAGACACATGCAGACAGCCTCCAAATCCACCCACTCACACATGCACACACACACACACACACACACACACACACACACACACACACACACTCAGTCAACTTTAACCCACAGCCACACTGAGCCATACATAAGGCATTCCAGCCTTCGTGCAGCACAGTAACAACATATGACAGAACCCAGATGGCAACCTCCAGGCTACAATCATCAGGATCAGGGAAAAGCAAAGAGAGGCACTCCAACAACAGGACAACCAAAGACACGTCTGACAACTCACACTCTCTCCCTCACACACACACACACGACGTGCACACACACAGAGCTCAGGCAGGAGGGCTGCTGATGTTAACGTCTCATCTCTGTGATCAAAGCAAACAGGATCTCACGTTACAGTCATCTTCTCTTGTGCTGTTCACATTATTTTTGCAGCCTCTGTTGAATAAAGCAAAGATGGATGTTTGCTTCAGTGTTTGCCTCAATGAAAGTAATCAGTAATCTTGTTTGGATTGCTTTCTGCAAGTCAAAATTATCCATCCATTTACAGATTTGGGTTGGTGTATGATGTTAATCTAACAACTGAATCAGCACAAAAGAATCATTTACAATGAAGGTAGGTTTTTGTTGTGCTGCTGTGTCACTGAAGAGGGGAAAAGGCTAAAAGAAGGTGGCTGTTATACATTAGAGCTAAACACTTCTGCAGCCCACTGAGAGTAAATGTTAAGCTGTTTCATTTGGACCGCTTGATTGCATCAAAATTAGCATGGGCCACTTACCCACTTGGACAACCTAAAGTTGTGCCAGATATCCTGGTGTGAGCTTAGATGTGGCACTTAATTTTGATTATCTATTCAGTTCAGAAGTGGAAGCCAGCTTTTTTCTGTTTAGAACTTTCTCCAAAACTCAGTTATGACTTTATCTGCTCCCATAAGAATTACTGTAACATGAATATGTGCCAGCCGTCCATGTCCTGCCTGCAAATAGCTCAGATCACTGCTGTCAGGCCCGAAACTGGCATCAGGATGAAACACATCACCCTTTCACTGGCTTTTCCTCACTGCTTTGCAGAATGATTTAGAATCAAGGTTTTAATAATAATAATAATGCATTTTTATATGAATAAATGCTTATATTGCTAATCTGCATCATCGGTTGATATGACACAATATGGATTCAGCCTGTGGTCATTTCTTCAAAGTTCTGCTGGTCTAAGCACCTGATATTGAACAGGTTTTTCCTGTGCAAAATGCTCAGGTGCACAGGAAGTGATATGTTGTTTTGCATAAACAGAGCGAGAACTGGGAAGTTAGCATGAGCCACCATGGCTGAACAGACAAAGAAGATAGATGGGCCTAAAGAAAACCCCATTATAACAAAATCTGAGATAAAGCATGACAAAGTACTGGCCACCCTGATTGCCAAGTGATCTCTGAGCACCAATAACTACTAATGACCAAATATGTTGCCAGGATAAGATAAAAACAAACAAACAAACACAAACAAAACAATTCCGTTGACTAATTTAAACTATCTCAAAACCCATCTGTTTATGGACATGGATGTGGATGTGGAAATGATTTCAGTTTTCTTCTGTTTTGAGTCGCCGGTCTGCAGACTGCAGTGCTTTTTTAACTTCTGTACAGCACTTGGTTGTCGAGAAAGAAAATTTTGGAAAACGAAAACACTTGATTTGATAAACTTTCCTTTATTATGTGAAGCTGTAGGCCCTACCTGTGTTATTAAGTGTGATTAGGCAACACCACTGGAATTGCTGGGTGGCCTAGAAAGACCTGGAGTCATAACCACAATGTCTGCCAATCGTTATTTCTAAAGGAACCCAAGGCTTTGCATTTACATGGCAGTGGAGTGAAAAACACAAAGTAAAACTGAAAATGATGCCCAAATGGTAATGGAAAAATATCAATATTCTACAGTGAATTCCCCATTTGGCCTGAAGATTATCTGAAGATTATCCTAGATTGTTGTAACAAAAACTGAAAAGGTGCCTTAATCTGATCCATGGGTAAATGCAAGCAAACCACATGGAAACTAAAATAGACAGCTCACAAACCCTGTGTGACCTAAGTTTTAATACAAATGCATAATGACAGCCAGGCTCCCACTGAATGACCAGAAGTCACTGGCTACCGCCCACTCGATTAGAGAGCACACATAGCCTTGAGTGGCTGAACAGGACAACATAGGTTGTTCCTTGAACCTCCAACATAGTCTTAAACCACATAATCTGTCAGAAGCCATTCATCATCTTGACTTTGTTCTACCCGTTATGCCATCACCGAAGCAAATGCACAACAATACGGTGTACCTCTGCCCGTTGCCCTGGATAGCGGCTTGATTCAAAACATGAAAAACAGGAGTGTGCCCTGGCATGGCATAGTTTCAGACCGGAGAACCATAACAATGCACAAAAGAGAAAGAAGTGCAACACCATTTTAGTTACTTGATAGTGACTGATTAACTAATGTGCAAACATATCAACTATCAACTCATTTAGGGCTGGACTATTATTCAAAATATTATCAAAATCGCAGTATGACCAACTGCAATATCCAAATCGCAAGACCTGCGGGGTTGTTGTTTTTTTGATAAGGGTAAAATGTGTAAAAAAAAAAACATTGGCGTAAACACAGTATTATTGTGGGACAGAGGTGCCCTGGCCTACAAATTGTGCTTTCCAAATGTATGAACAAACTCAGACTTGGCACAGACTCCAGCAAAACTCACACCATCATCATTTCATAGCTTTTCCAGTAAAAATGACTTTGCAATTACAATATCTGTAAGACCAGATCATGATCAAGATCATAACATGATTGTTTTTTTGGTTTGTTTGTTTTAAACCATACTGTTT
>OMLB01021261.1:12471-40446 GCA_900302555.1 Myripristis jacobus
GTAAAAATAAAAGAACATAGGGAAAAAAATGCTGGCCACTATTTTAAAAAAAAAAAAAAAAAAAAAAAAATCACTTTTATTGGTCACCTCACTGTGTACGAGTGTAAAACTGAGTGAAAATCTTAGGCGTTTACTCCTCATCGACGTGTCTGTATACAACACAGACAGAGCCCAGCTATAACCTGAAAAAGAAAACCTCAGCAGACATAATGTAATAGGACTAATCTAATACAGACTCAGTGTAAAATAAATGCAGACACCACCATATGCAGCAGACCAGATGCAGACACTGCAGACATAACAATGTCCACACTAAAAGCTGACTGGTTCTTGTTTTATGCCTCAGCAGCAATGTTACAATCACGTCAAGACCTTCCACCAAAGCAGTGTCATCTGGCATTTGCCTCCTCACAGAATATTACAAACGGCTGTCGCAGTCAGACAGAGAGACCTGTTTCCTTGTCTAGCACATCTCTGCCCTGCCGTCTATTAGAAATCTTAATGCTCTTCATGCTTCAAACCGTCAGTCACAGCATGCATATGGTGTGAATTGGGGATGGTGGAGGGGAATGTCCTGCTAGCTCAGGTGGAATCAGCCTGGCGGGGCAGCATCTGGATTTACAGTATTGCAGAGGCAGGCAAAGTCCCGCGGCGGCTCCCGTGCAGCTGTCACGTCCTGGGGGGGAATTTCTGGTAGAGACGTGGGCGACTTCCACACAAGCAGGTTCAGTACCTGTTCCACCGCCAGGATGTTTGGCGCTCGCTCAGAGCACGCTCGTTCATTCATATCTCTTGACTCTCTGACCTCATTTACACCCGGTATTCAAATAAGATCTGTATCTGGATATATTATACAGATAACAAGCAGTCATGCTCCTGCATTTATGCATGGTATTTATGTCTTCTTGTTTTGTGCTTTCTGTGCACATTATGATTGTGGTGAGAAAAACCTTTTCCTTTTCCTTTTTTTTTTTTGCAAAATGGCTTATCCTCCATGGCAAGTAGGAGGAAGCAAAAATGAGAGCCAGAATCATCAATTCCTGCCAGAGTCTGGTAGACAGCAGACAGAATTTTCTTCCCATAGTGATAACGGTGATGATTTTTCTAGCCACAGTGAGGATTCCTCCTGTCTTGGTAATGATGATTCTATGATATGATATGTCTCCCTATACCGTCGACGTTTCTTCACTCAGCGATGACATTTTCACCCATATTGAGGTTGTTTCTGCCCTTGATGATGATGTTTCTGCTTGCACTGTGTTTCTGTACATGGCAGTGGGATTGCTACCCACGGTGAGGCATTTCTATCTAAAGCAACAGTTGTAGTAATGACATTTGTTCCCGCAGCTATAATGTTTCCAGCCTGGTTAACATTTCTACCTGCAGCAATGCCGTCCATCTACATGATGTAGTGATGCGTGGACTGCAGCTCTGTCTGTGGGCACTGCAGATAATGCGCAGATCGAGCAGTTCCAGTGATGAAAATGAATATTCTGATGAATCGTGGATGGGTAGCAGCTGGGTGGAAAAAAAAATCTCAATTGACTTTGTTAAATGCTTGCAGTGACCCCAGCAGAAAAGATAACTGCGATAACTTAACATACTGTAGATAACTTAACAGAGACACTGTGTATTTTCTCTCATGGCACAGGATCTATTATTGTTCTGTGTTCTTCTGCAAGGTCACACACATAGTCCAGGTTCATACAGAAAAAAAACTGTTTGGAGTAAAGTAAACGTCCTCCTGATAAATCCTGAGCTCCATCGGCTGTCTAAAATAACTAAAAAAAAAACAGAAGCATATAGTTTACTTCTGTTTCCCCTGGAGTTTCTTCTGTCCTGTCAAGTTTATGGCAGTTTTTAGTTTTGCTGCACACATGGGAGCGTTCATAATGACTGAAAGCTAATCATTAATGTGTGTTTTGATTGTTTTCTGTGACGTTTTATGTTAAAGAAATCACCCGGAAACGCTCGACATTATTTAAAAAGCATCATCGCCCACAGGGACTCGCAGAAGTGGAGTGAAACATCCACGTGAGTCTCTAAATCTGAGAAAAGAAATCATTCAGGTGGGTGGCAGGTGGATGATGAGTGCATGCACACGGATTCGGATGGCGTCAGAGCTGATCTGCGCATCGCTAACGTCACATCTATTTATGCTGATGACAAAGCCCTTTTTTGTAATCATGTTGGGTCCCAGGACACATGAAGCAGGTGACTCTTCTGGGTGTAGTCCTCAAACAATCAAGATTTAATGCTGCAAGCCCCAAAAACCTTGTTATTGACACAACCCAAATGCATAATAGTCAGCTAATTTTGCGATGTATAGCTGACTTATAGCCCATACTAGATTGAGAGATTTCAGTGCCTGGAGAAATTAAGCTGTTGGAGTCACTAAATGAAACATGAATAAAAGGTTGTCGATAGCCCAGCCTTTCTATAATACAGATCTAAACTTACAACCTTTGGGGAAACACTGCATTTTAGATTAGGTTGCCTTGTGGCTGACTGGCAGATCCCATCATACTCCCATTACAACGTAAGCTTTGTGCATTCACACCTTGTATTAACATTAGATTTCTCTCGTCCAGATAAGATATCCAGATATAAGCCGCATAAATGTTGAGCAGCAAAGGTTTTCTCTAAATCTCATCCTAAATTACTGCTCCAGTTATGGTGTGTGTGTGTGTGTGTGTGTGTGTTATCTGCGCCTCCATCAGTCCTCCTCGCCGCCTTATATTGGGTTGTTTTCAGGTTTTAAGTGTCTCAGCAAAACTGCAGAAGCCGCCGTATTAAATCTCGTGCTACAGATCAATATGAGAATGATGGTTTGTGCTGTCACAAACCCAAATGAGATTTCTCAATTTCTTTCAGCTTTCAGAGACACAACTGCCATTTGTTTCTGCTAAGCATTTTCATTTTCCTGGCTGTTATCCCATCTTGTTCCTGCTTTCGTCCGGTGCCCAGATCACATCATGGAGGGAAAACACAGCCTGAGATCAATGACCTTGCTTTACAAAATGAAGCACTGATCTTGCTGAATCCATTTACCACTTGGTGGGCTCCATTTATCCAGTTACTATATATTTTTTTATTCATGATGAGATATGGAATAGGGAATTTTGAACAGGGATGCTTTCATGTGATTTAGTTATTTAAGTGTGCTGCCAGGTAGAAAACTGTCTGCCATGAATATTTAACCTCAGTCCTCCTCTATACTCTTCCTTTCCTCCTGCCTTACATCTTCTGTCAGCTGCCATGTCAGCCTCGCCGCTTCCCGCTGCTAGCTGAGAGGACAGCGGTGCAGACAGACTCGCTTTTCCCAACTTCAAGCCCAGTGATTTTCACTTCCATAGCCGCGGGTCACTGGCTGAAATGCCTGTCATGCTTGTAAAAGAGTGGGCCTGACCATGGGAGAACCTGGAGAGCCTACAAGTATTTGAGGATTTTTTCGAATACAGGAGTTTCTCACTGTTTTTTATTGGCAGTTTTTTTTTTCATGTTCCAAGAGAGGGGGGTACACCATTATTAACTGTTTTTAATTAATATTATCACCGCCTCCCGACACACTGCCACCCAACACAACGCCTCTCGCCACCCGACACACCGCCAACAGGAGCCGAGGCGGTGTTGGCTTGTACATCAGCTGTGTTCGCCGTGCGTTGCGTATCCGTCATACGACAAAGTATAACCAGGGCTTTAGTGTTTGATGTTGCAGTGCGATGAAAGGAGGACTCAGTCATGGCCAATTCCAAACCGAAAAGGAAGACAGAAGTATCACATATCACTGTTCACATTTTGTGAATGGAGCCTGTTTATTGAATAATGTTCCAAGGGAGAGTGATACGGCATAATTTCAGTATTATGGGGCTTTCACATTCATTGTGTATGTGATTGCGGGGCACAAGGGCCCATCTCTTAAAAGTGCTTTGACCATTTGAGTTCTACATCATATATATTTTTGTATGCATGCACTATGCTATTTAGGCCCTGGCTGATCCTGCCTACCCAGCCACAGACCTCACTGCGCGTTAATTCATGTGATGGATTTGGGGCATGTGTGTCTGAGTTAACGGGAATGAGCCAAACGTCTTTATTTCTTATACCGCAAGTGTTGCAGTATAGGGTCGTGGATGAGGTGCACGGAACAGAGGCTCTGTGAATGAGCTGAACACACAACACGGCACTTCTTGGCCCCCCGCCCCCTCTTTCCTAAGTGAATCCGGCGCTCCTGGTTACAGTAGGAGTGACATTGCAAGTCCCACATATGTTGAAATGTGAGATCTACTCCCCAAAGAATGCTTGGCTCGAATTCTCCCAAAACATTTTTTGTTGGTTTGTTTGTTTTGTTTTTTTAATTTGAATCAAAATCAAGAGCCACGAGGATATTTTCACAGTTCTTGTTATTTTCTTGTGAATACAGAACATGTGTCCAATAGCTGTGATTCATTTTTCTTGACGTAAACAAACTCTTCTGCCAACATGTTGACGTCAGCTGTCGCCATAGCAACGTGAACCACCCAGAAATACTTTGTTGTGAAACAAAGGCCCACGTCGGTCGTACTCAGTTCAGTTTCTATGCTTTTATTATGATCTGCCTCACCACCAAAAAGCCTAGAAAATGAAGTGGCCCCCTCTCGAACGTACTCGCCTGTTCCTGGCCTGGAAGTAAGGCAAAGGTCGCCTTAAAATGTGGGTAGAGAAAGTGAATAAGAAATACTCTCCTTTCCCTTAAAAAGTACTGTTGAGATGCCCTTCAGCAAGGCAGTGAACTCCATCTGCTCCAGTCGTGCTGCTTAGGGGCCGCTTTAAAAGCCCGTGTTTGTACTGGGCTCCTACCAGTAAAAGAGAATGAGTTTTACTGGACCGCTCCCAGAAGCTAACAGTACGTGCTGAGAGTGTGTGAAGCCAGGCTTGTGATGAAAGAGTTGACTTTCCCTGGATAACTAAAAGTTAAAATAAAAAAACAAGACATTTCGCTGGTAGGGCTCTTACATCACTATTGAATAACAGGCCGAAGCTGCAGTTTATTTAGAGCGACGATGAAGAATGCTGAGTGACCTTTTAGCCTCTGCCCTTACAACCAATTATAAAACAAGCTGAAAGAAAAAGAAATGACCAAACTTTTCCTTTCCCTCCGATGGCCCCACTCTTAATCACTCCAGCAGTAATGAATGCAGACAGAAGGCAGAGTCAGAGCAGCAGAAAATTTGCCCGAACAGAGCA
This sequence comes from Myripristis jacobus, assembly GCA_900302555.1. NCBI lineage: Eukaryota > Metazoa > Chordata > Actinopteri > Holocentriformes > Holocentridae > Myripristis > Myripristis jacobus. Next base: position 17,698 of record OMLB01021261.1, read on the forward strand.
TCATCTGTCATGGTCCTGATGAGGAGCAGAGTGAGCACCAGTGCACAGTTTGACCCTCCAGCCCGTGGGCATGAAGCAGCCAGCTCTGCCACGCTGGGGCATCTGGGTCATGAGCTGCTCCGCTGAACAAACTTACCCAAAAGTTACCCTCAACAGTGACGAGGGCAGATGAACGCCGCCCTGGGCTCTTATTACAATACGCAACCACACATCTCCATCAATGCGCTTTATTTTTATCGTTGAACATACATCAGTGTTTGTTTGTTTTTTTTCTTTGAATAAGAGGGGTTTCGAGGTTCTCTCTTGAACCCTGTTAGTTAAAAATCTATATTTGAAAAGGCGTGCACAGAATGCTGCACAAAAGCTGCTGACCCCCCGCTGATAATACAGCACTTCTCACAACAGCGCCTCATGTTTCCATTTAATTTCAGCCGATGTCATGACAGCACATCAGATCCGGTCATGATTCTCTCTAGAAAATCAGAAAGCATGCACATCAGAGATGCTGTGTTACGGTCCCGAGTTCGAGTCTGGTTTGGGGCTTTTTGTCACATGTTGTGCTGCATCCTCTGCCCAATATTTCTTTTCTCTCCACTGCATGATATCCAAAAATACAATGAAATATGCAGTAATTTAAGAAGTAGGAAAGCATAGGGAATAATATAAATGTAAAACACAAGGGATGATCAAAAACCTTAAATAAAGCAACATGGGCAATGTCAAAATAGACTTTAACTTAAAATAGAGCAGTGTGAGACTCAAGTGCAATGCCAAAAAGTGCACAGTAGTTAAGATTGAAAGTATTCATAAACATAACAGAAAAATTATAAAGCCTTACAGGAAAAAAGTCTTCAGAAGTGATTTATAAGTAAGCAAACACATTGGACAGAGACAGCAAGTGGAAATATGTCATGCCATCACAAGGTAAGATTGCATCCAAAATAGCAAAGCAAAATATAGCAAAGCAAAAATATTCTACATTACTATCATTTTACTAAAAAAAAAAATTGACCATGAGGTTTAATTTTTGCCTTTCACAGTCTCTCACACTTAAAACTGCTTTACTGTACTATCCCAAGTTTTTATTATTTTTATTATTTTTTAATCTAGCACACCAGAGGAAAGTGGGATTTAATATGTCTCATGAAATTTAGATGCGAAACAAATCATCCTGTAACTTTGACATGTTTGAGGCCCATTAATAATTTTTTTCCTGACATTTTTCCTCCTTGGGAGCCTTTGGTTTTCCCTCAGTGACCTGATTAAATCCTCACAGCTTTCCCGCTTTAATCTCATACCTGTCTTCCTCTCAGCTGATTTATTTTGGATTTATTTTGTTTATTTTTTGGCACTTCAACAAATTTGTATAGGAGGAACTAAGAAACTGATGAACTAAGAAAATGATAATGGTGTTTTTCTTTATCCGTCTCTCCGTCTCGTCCTCAGAGTCAGAATTAGTCTTTATCAGCGTGACGAGTTAACTTGTGTCGCCAAAGTACAGTCATAAATATTAATCAGAATTAGTACAGGTTAAAGTAAGAATGTGTACATGCAAGCAACACTTACAGACCTGTGTAAATAAAACAAAAAGTAGAAATCATATACAGGAGCAATGAAACAAAACCTTGCAGGGACAATAGGATGTTTTCTTTGACTGGTCATTATTCATTTTTGTTCCTTTGAATCGAGGAATAGGAACCCCAAAAATACAAAACTAATATAAAATGTGTTTTTCTCTTGACCTAATACAGTTTTTATGTTTTGTTGTTTGTTTGATCCTGTTATGAAATTTTAGTAGATCCACATCTCTGGTTGGGAGATATTTAGCATCACATTCTCAGCCTCATTTTGTTTGCTGTGCGAAGCGAGAAATTTGTGTCTTTCTTTTCTGAAATTTCTATGACTGCTGTTTTTTAAATTCCTGTTCTTTTACTCAGTTCTTTAAAATAAAGCATTTCCAGGGATGTTGCAGTGACAGAGTTTTGGGTTTATGTTGATTTAGTCAAGCCAGTTATAGATAAATATATATTTTACATGCCACACTTGACAGAGCATCATACAGCAAATCTGACTGTACATTAAAAGGCAAAAACAGTGAGGACAAACAATAATCTAAAATAGTGGGAGAGTTATAAAATAGCACTAAAAGAAATCAAGTTAAAGTAGATTTATGAGAAAAATAGAAACTAGTTTGGCTCGTCTTGTTGACACTGGCAGGCTGATCCAAGGTTAATTGTGCCTCCCTGCAAAACTGTGATCTCCCTTTGAGCCCAGCTGGGACCTGAAAGAAGAGAGTTTTTGGTCAGTCCATCAACACAGACTCTGAGGTTAAACAAGTTAAGTCTCTCTAGGTCTGCTGTCAATACAAATGATTTAATTTGAGGTGTAATCCTTAGCTGATGAAAACACAGCTGAACAACTTCTTTTCACTTTTTCTTTATCTTTAGTGATATTGGGCTCTATTTTACCGATATAACATAGAGTGTGTTCAAGTCCACTTTTGCTATTTTAACGGCAGAAAAAAGCGTTGTTGCTCCAGGCGCCTGGTTCAAAAGTGTTATACTGAGTCTCTTCATTAATCATGGGTGTGTTTTGGGCGTTTGCAATAAACCAACCAATGTGCCACGCATTACCATCTTGATAATGAGCTGCAAATAGCAGAGAAAACTGCAGCACTGACTTGAGAGCTGCTTTTTGTTGCTCAGTCACTTTCACCTGCCTCAAGACAGCAACGTGGGAAATGACAGCTGAGCCGCTTTGAAACTAGAAAAGACACTTTGCGCCGGGTGTAAGATAGGGCCCATTGTGTTTATTACATTGTAACTGCTGCTACAACGTAATTTCCCCTTGTGGTCATCAAAAAAGTTCCCTGTCCATCCATCTATCTACCTAGCTACCTGAGTTTCACCTGAGTCTAATAGAACACCAGGATAACAAGCACAAGGCTCTCCATTAGAGGACAGGCATCCTTGACCCCTCTGAATTGACTTGACAGAGTCGGGTGAACTAAAAAAAAAAAACAACCTCAGACTTGTCCTTGTTTAGTTGCAGAAACTTCTGCGACGGGGAATGTCAACATGTCACCGCCATGGTCATTTGATTTCCCAGGCGGACACATTTCTGTATCACCTTTGTAACAATGGAAGGAAACATCTTATATGTGTAATGTGCAGCCAAGAGGAAGCACATACAGACTGAAAATGAGCACGATCTAAAATTGAATCCCTGGGGCACAGCACAATATAATAACTGCACATTCTGTGTTAGAACTGCCTGTTTTGACAGATGTTGTGGAATTTAACCACGACACAAAATCATAACCTGGACCGTGCAATATTGTGGTGTTCGTGTAAATCATCTTTTTTAGGTTGTGTTGTGTGCAATTATCATTTCAGATGTGCAATAACTCTTTTTACTAATGCTCTTACTTTCACAATGATGGGTTGACTGTCATGTGTCTGTGTATGTGCATTTGTTATTTGTCTACCAAAGGAAAAAATGATCAAGGGAAAAACAAAGGCTATTCTTTTACTTGCAAAATCAGACTAATTGTTTTCAGTCGGAGGTTTGAACAGAATATCTTCAACTCTGATTTAAAAGGTAGGACCTGAACCAGTGACACCGACTCAGTCATGCATAGAGTCTAATCAGCCGGTGTGCTCCACGGTGTTAAAACTCACGCTGAGATCCAATAAGGAGCAAAACTAAATAATTACCCGTGTCTGCTGTGCATAACAGCTCATTTGCCACATTTATAAGTGCATTTTCTGTTCTGAAGTAATCTAAAAGTAGACCAAAGGTATTAAAAACGTAAGCAGTTCAATTTGAAAAATATTTGTTTACAGCCATTTGTCAAAACCCTTAAATAAAATCTGTAACTTGGGTATGAGTAGGTAGTTATTTAGGAGGGAAGGATCTAAGACGGCATGCTTGAATCAGAGGGGCAAAACACCGTCAGCAAATTAAACATTTAAAATGGAAAGGATGGATGGGCCAAATGCATCCAGGACTACCTTCACAAATTACTGTAGGAATCACTTGGAGCAGGCATGTAGGAGTTCGCATGAGAAAGTGCCTCCATTAAGTCACTGATTGATATCTGTATAAGCAGAACTTACACGGGGGAAATCTAAAATTTGTTAAGCGGGATAATTTGCTGTCTCATATCCTCGACCTAGTTTAAAAAGAATAATTAGAAGCGCTCACATTTGTCAGGCGATGCTTCAGCAGTTGCCAGGGGAGGACGGGGCAACAATAGAGTTGATTACAGTGAACAAGGCTCTGGAGTTATGGTACTTTTCAGATCCAAAATGAATTTTGGCTCCCAGGTTTTGAACCTCCTCGTGGTATTTCTGCATCAAGTGAGTCAGATTATCTTGGATCAGAGTGGATCCACATGTGTCCCTCAGTAGAGCCTGAAGGTAAAGAAGTTCCAGTTTATTTAGAGCTCCAAATCCCCCCCTCCATAAAAAAATATGGGAAGGGGGGGTGTCATCAATACAATCTCTCTCTCTCTCTCTTTCTCTCTCTCTCTCTTTCTCTCTCCTCCTTCCAGTTCCGTCTGCCTCTCAGTTCAGTTCAGAGACACAGAGGATTATAAAACGAGACTGCACTGAAGAAACTGAATAACTTTAATGCCGCAAAATTAAATGACATTTTTTTCACTCCGTGAGGCTGGTGAGCATGCATTATCCACACAGCTACATTACAACAGTCTGCCTTTCAGCGGCTTGTGTTGTTGCCATGGCAACTGTAATAATCTAAGTGAAGTGTCTCTGATTCAGTTTGCTTTACTAGCGTGAATGTCACTTGAACACTGTTAGCCAAAGTGTTGAAATACAGTTGAATTCAAACAAAGAACTAGCGCCGAACAATAAAAATCTTAAGTGTGAGAAAATAAAACCCAGTAAGCCACAGATGATGCTAGATGCTTGCTAGATTTACGAAGCACGAATGAGATGAGATTATCACTCTTCTCTCTCTCTCTCTCCATGTGTCTCTGTGTCTCTGCATCAGGATCCCAACCCCTTCCTCAGCCCCTCCATGGAGCCCGATGCCTTGCTGCGCAGCCCGGTCCCTCCGCTGCCCAGCAAAGAGCAGGGGAGGTTAGGTGGCTCCGGCCGAAGCCTGGCTCCTCTCCACTTCCCCTCTGAGCTGCTGCCCTTCGACGAGGCGCTGAGGGACGTCAGCGTCACCCGAGCCCTGGCCGGAGGCCCCGACGGAGGGGACGTGGTGGCACGGCATGGGGCCCAGCTCCTGGAAGTCAAAGCTGCCGAGCGGAGAGGTCTGAGAAAGAGAATAATTATAATAATGATGAGTAATGTGTCAGTTTGTTAGGTTGCACACATCTTGTAGCTTTAGGGTTCCATTTTCCTGATGGCGGCCTTTTTGTCTTGTGTGCACATTTTTTTTTACCTCAAGTGCATCCATGTCGTATTTTGATGAGCCGCAATGAAATGGATTGTGCCTAAGCAGGAGGAGAGATGCAGCAGGACACGTGTCAGAGGTGCTTAAGTAGAGCAGTGCAGTTTTGGTGTCATGGATCGCCGTGATTTGTTCTTTCACCACCCGCTTGCTGAGACCGGGTCAGATGCGCATGGCACAAGGCCAAGTCGTGGTCTGTTGGTTTATCTTCATCAGCTGAGCTCGACAGCCTCGTTTTTACTGCTGGTAATATTATTGTGCCCTAAACTATCAGATGAGTGGAAGACCTCTTGAGCCTGCTCACACTCTGTTGTCAGGCACAACACCTCCACTTAAGCTCTCCTCAGGTCATTAAACATGAAGACAGAGTTTGTGCACCATATCAAGGAGGAGGAATGTCAGTTTGTTCATGCAACGGTCCTCTAAGGTGCACTTAAAGACCCCGCACTTCCTTACAGCTGCTTCAGACGGACATGGAAGCACCAAAAACAACCACCTGTGACATAAATCCTCATAGTGGGCAAGACAAAACTCCCCAACAAACCCAAAGATGTAAGAATGAAAAGAGAAGAAATCTTGGGAAGGACAACAGAGAGGGAGGGCCCTTCCTGGCCAGTCAGGTGTGCAATAGGTGCTGACCAAGTGGGCAAACTATCAAATCAGACGGTTGGTCCAGAGAGGACACTGAAGCACCACAAAGTCCTGCCTGCTTCCTTTCCTTGCTCCCTCCAGCTCATGTTAACCAACCGAGCTGTTCAGACCAGACGTGCTGCGGTGTGGAGGTCTGCAGGTGGCTCACAATCTGAAGTTCCAGTTTCAGTGTCTAGTCTAATTTCTTGGCGCACCGTGAGCAAAAACACACTGAAAATACACCATAGATGGTCAAATTTGCATCCCATGCTTGCCAACTCCTCTGATTTTCCTGCTGTTCTCCTGGGGTTTCATTTCCCCCGGGTTTCTCCCACATTTTGATGAAATTTCAAAACCTGCCCATCCACTATATTTGTTAGAAATAGTATCACTGCTTCCTCTGAAAATACAGTCTGCATGGTTTCCTGATTGGCAGGTCTCTCTTCCACTTACTCCCATTTCCACTGAAAACACACTGTTTTCTGTCAGAGGCTAAACAGCTTCATTTCTAGAGCTACAAGAACTGAAATCGGGTTTGTAGCTCAGTCCAACCATGAGAGCCGTGCAGACTCAACCATCAGATTACATTTGTATTCCTCATGTTTGACAATTCTGTCTAAACTGCAAGAGAAAGGGACAGAGAGTGAGAATTCACACTTAATCGGCACTGAGAAATATGCTTCTGGTGTGAACAGCCAAGCTCCTGCACACATGTGGATTTGCACTGGCATGAACCAAGTGTTAGGTCAGCCTCAAGAAAACCAGTAGGACCACAGCCGGTGCCAGTCATGGTCCCACCAGCTTCTCTAGGTGTTTTACTGGTCCAGGCTTGGAGCAAAGCCCAAGTATCTGGCTTGTTACTCACACATCACTGCTTTGTGGAGCAACAAAAGCTGGGAAAATGTTCCCATGTTCGCCAAGCAAAATAGGCCTTCCAGCAGGGTAGCAGGTTGCAGGTGCTGAATGAGTTTCTCTCTCCTGTAAACTCGGTGCCTGGCCCTTTTTGCTGCCTTCCCTGCCAAGAGCAGCTGCTGTTCTGGCTACTAATCCACTTTTCTGCAGGACACATCGCCAAACTCCATTCTTACCCTCTGAGAAGTGATGAATTCCCTTTGTTGCTCCCCAGGACCAGATAATGGCATGCGCCCCAGCCATCTAGCCCAATATCAGTCAGTTTAGCCCCTGCCCCCTCAGTGGCAGACAGTTTGTCATCACTTAGGGAAGCGATCGCCTCTTACCTCCAGCAACCTGACCCGCTCTCCACCTGCATCTTCGTCAAGGTCCAGTCCATCACAGACCCCTCCAACAAAGCTAATCCTCTGGGACTCAGTTACCAAGGATGTTAGATCTTGGATGTCAGGTCTTGTTTCCCCGGAGTCTGTGTGATGGACATCCTGTTACGATTACCTTCAACTCCGGAGCAAACACTTGGTGCTGCTCTGAGATTGTGGTTCACGTTTGTTCAGATGACACCAGCAGGAGGCAATCTGAACAGCTCACAGAGGATTGTGACTGGTGCAGAATGGATCTTTCTTTTCCACCACTGGAAATTTGACTAAACTCAAGTGCCAAGTGGGCTCTGATCTCAGGTCAGACTCTGATGGTGTCACGTTCAGGCATCTCTCATGGCTTCAAGCCCTTCATACCTGGCTGAAGTGCTGCATCTTAGATTGAACATATGCATAAATATAAATGTATATATATATTATTTTCTGTTTTCGAACCGTGACAACTTCTTAAAGAGACTTCACAGGTGCTCGAATGCTCTCTGCAAATATTAAATTAGCTCTTCTCTGCTTGCCTCATTGGAGCTGAGTGAGTCAGTCCTTGTGCCCTCAACATAACCTCTCAATCTCTTCACAAACATAAAAACAACAAATGCAGTACAACCAGAACTTTGCTGCTTTGACCACCTGCAGGTTTTTGATCATGGTTGTTGTGTAATCCACCACACTAAACGGGTCCAGTGTTCTTCAGTTGACCTTAACCACTTGAATTAATGGCAAAATGGACCAATTTTAATTAACGTTGTAATGGAGAGCAAAATTCAGCCATATATGAAAAAATAACAAGTAATATTGACCGAATAATAATGACTGTCAGTCTCTACAGCTACTATTAATCCGTCATTTCTCAACTTGTTCCCAGAACGTTTTAGGAAGAGCAGAGGATTTGAAGGATTTTAGAGGCAAATTTTTATCAATGCAAAGACTTTATCATATCTTAAAGTTTAATGAATCAACATCCCTGAATTCATGTTTTTGGATAAGAAAACAGTAATAACTAATTTATGCTCTACACTGATGCTAATTTTAGGAATAACTTGTATCTTTACCATTTTTTTTTCCAATTTTGCATGATGTGTCACTACTTCACTTCAGAGAGACATTTCTGTCATTTGGTCAATGGAGCTTGAACACAGGCCAGATAATCAGGAAGGCCATTAAATGTATTAATATTTAATTAATAGGGTGATTTTCATCGGCTGTCACAATGGCTATCTCCGTGAAAAATGCAGTGGTAATGCAGCTTTATTATAGCACCGACAAACCCACTAAATTTATGACAAAGTTCAATTACGGAGCTGCAGAGCGCCACAATGTTTTATGAAAAAGGACCTTAAACATTAATCTGTTTCTTATCGCTTCTGCTTCATCCACCCTGATGTTAATGTCAGCGGTTTAAAATGCCTGTAGCTTCTCAGAGAAAATGGTACTCCTTGTTTCCATTAACTGTACACTGGCCTCAACGTAGTTTACAATTCTGAATTCAGGCAGTGTCAGGGATAAAGACACGCAGTGGCCTTCGCCCCAGCACACCTAGGCAGGAAGAAGCCGATGCCGAGGGACGTGTGGTGTGTAGAGATGCACAGATGCATCCACTATGTGATATAACAGGCCAGCACCAGGCTAACACGGCTCACTAATGCTTGAGAATTTCTATATTGCTGGACTGGAATTTGTAGTTTTCTGCAGTTTTTGATGCAAAGAGTCACACATCAAGCCTGGAGTCAAGGCAAAGTCACATGATGTACTACTAACATTGAAACCTGAAAGGTCTCTCTAGCGGAGAGAAATGAATTATGTCTGAAATTGTTTTGCCCCTGACCCTCACCCACCCACAGTGCATCATGTTCAGAAAAAAAAAGGATTTATATCTGTTCTGACAGAAATGGAGAAGCAGATGAAGATTGAGAACCTGTTTGTGACTTGGCAACAGAGGTCAGCGCAGTCCAACATGCCCATCTCGGTAAGTACCCGTCATTTGCTCCTGGACACAATGACACACACATGTACTTTAGCTGCAATGCGTACGTTCATCTTTATCTAAACAATTTGTACCTCCACATCTCGAGCCTAGTTTGCCCATTTACTCTTCGGGGGGAGAGGAAAATGCTTGTGAATTGAAGTGAAAAGCTTTCCATCCAGGAGAGATAGTATTTTGTAAAAGTTCACCGCCACTAATGGAGGTTTTCAAGGCCTGCGGAGAAAATGCTTTCACGACACAGGATTCGTTCACTGAAGATTTGTCCCTTCCATGTTGTTAAAAGAACATATGATTTTGTATGTTTAGTGTAATATCGTCAAAATGTTTATACTTAACATTTCTGCTAATCTGCTCCCAAAGTAAGTATTTTAGAGCTGCCATATCATTTTTCCTCCATTTTCTCCAGTCGTTGGTTTCGATTGATTCCACTGCGATATGAAAATGAACTTTCCGAGACTTCAGACTTTCTTCACACCAGCACTCCATCACCAGAATAAAGTTCTCCACATTAGTGTTCCTAAAAGCAGCAGCATTGTTGGGTTTTCAGGACTTTTTGAAATTGGGGATGGAATGAAACATTCCCTTTGCCAGGGGAAATAGTCCACCGGAAACATTTGCTTTACACAGCCAGTTATCAATAAATGGGCCAAACTTTCTAAATCACTGGTATGGCCCCCCTATTTATTATTTATTTGTCTCCCTTTCTGCTCACGATATCTCCAACACAGCGGATCGGATTGTGACAGAACTTGGGAAGATGATGCAGCTCACCACTGAGTTTTGGCATTTTTTGAAAGGCACTGATCAGTGTGAGGGCCCTGCGCTGTATCACTCTTTTGTTCAGCCAATTTTGTTATATGTGATATATGACATAACTACACCATTTTCAGAACAACAGTGGGAGTCCAGAGGGCGAGGTGCTGCATTATTCATCGTGTGTCCTTCAATAATACACAGCCTCTCAGACACGGGGACGCTTGTGGGAGTGATGATGGGAATGATGCATCTCATTACTTTTTCACTCTGCATTTTTTAAATTGTACCGATTGGCCTAACGATGGCACTACAGTGTCCATTCCTTGGTTATTTGGTGATCTTTTTGCTGTTAAACTTGTTTCAAAAAGGGAATATCCAGGCGAACAAAGGTGTCCGCCTGCCACAGGAACAGTTCAGGAGGTGTTAAAGTGGCACCACCAAATTCATGCAAATTAATACTCAAGCTGATTTGGAAATTAAAGAAACCACATGACTGGAGTGGCTGTGAAAATGATTTGTTAACATTACATTTCAGCTGGTTAATTTCCAGGACCAGACAAATGCCTTATTAAAGTTTCTTGTGGGTAGAGATGCTGTTTTCATTTCAATTAAGAAAGCTAACAATCCTAACAAACCAATTTATGGAAAATGACAAATCTAGAAACCTTTTTTTTATAGATGTCCAAAAATGTCTTGGAAAATAAAACCAACTCACTGCAAAATGTCAAATAATCTCCTAAAAACTTTTCAAAGCCGCCTGACTACAGCGCTTTGTGCTTGTTTTTCCTTGCCGGAGATGGTTTTGGATGCAGGGAGTGCATTTCATGCCTACGCACACTGACATTTAGCACATGATGACAGGGAAAAGAGGAAAAGTGCCACCAGCCCTCTCGCACATCATCTTAATTCAAATCATGGCATGGATGTCAGAGAAAGGAATTAGGTCTCGTATCACAACACTGCTCCACTCTCTCCCACTCCAGTCCCGCTCTCCAAGCCTAATGGTCTGTTGGCTGGAGGGGTGAAACCAAGTTGAAGTGCAATGTGACACATTAGAAGCCCATTAGAAGCAAGAGATGAAGCATTTTTTACAACCATAGTCTTCAGATAAACATGAGGAGATGACATTCAATTTAATTTCATGTCATTAACTACAGTTACCTTGTACAAGTATGAAAACCCTACACTGTTCACACTTATGTTGTGCTGTGATTATAGTAATTATCATGCATTACAATGATCTTATAATGTGTTTATGATGCCTTTATAATGGCCGCTTCAGCTAAATTGTTTTTAGATGTCGCCCTGAAAGAGGTTAAATGTGCATTTGGTGAAATCTCATACGCTGGTCCAGAGATCAGCTGTTTATATGCACTTTCATGTCCTAATCACACATTTCCCCGGAATATGAGTCGACAGAGGATTTCAATTTAACATTAGTGCTGAAATGGTTACTCGATTGATGAGTCAATCAATCAATGAGACTTAATTTACATAGCCCTTTTCATACAAATAAATGTAACACCAAGTGTTTCACACAGTAAAACAATAAAACAATACTCCAACACAATACCACCCCAAACAAAAAAAAAATAAAAACTGAGGAAACAGTCATCATCTCATCATTTTATGGTAGACCAATACGCAATAGATAAAACTCAAAATATCAAAATATAAGTAGTAATAAAATAATTAAGATATGAAAAGAGAGATAATAAGGAAATCCAATAAATGAATAAAAAAAATACCAGAAAACTAATCATTCTGATAATCAGTGAATCTCTTTAGCCACGCAATTTACTGACATCACTGATCACTTCTGTTTTATTCGTCACATTTTATAGACTAAATGATAAATTAAAAAATATATATTCAACAGATTAATTGACAATAAAAATAATTTGTTTCAGGCCTAATCAGCATCAGAACCATGTCTCAGTGTTGTGGACAGTTTGATTATTGTGAACAGTGTGTGATGCACAACCTCAAAAATACTAAAGTATCTGAAAAATTACAGGCTAGAATACTATACTACTACTACAGAACACTGCACTACTACTACAGAACACTGCACTACTACTACAGAATACTTCACTACTACTACAGAATACTACATTATAGTCATTATAGTGTGTTCAAAGTCGTCCAAGTGATCTTTCTCCAGTTGATAACTAGTAAAGATTGGACTGAATTATGAATATTCTTGTGTGCATTTGTGTGTGTGTGTGTGTGTGTATGTGTGTGTTACAAGAAGAGGGGTTTTGTATATATGCTGCTATGTTGGTCCCACAGATTTTCTTTGCACATTCAAGGACAACCTTGCAAACATACCTTAGCCCCACCAAGATGAAAAAAATATTCTTCACTTTATTTTTTCTCTTATTTTTTTCTCTTATTTTTTTCTGTGGATGTTTGAGGATTGGATATGGAGCCCAGCGTGCTTCTCTTCTGCCCACAAAGTCGTTTTGGGCAAAGCAACTGCGCCTGCCAGTTCACCACCTGAGCCTCCAGAGGTGATCTAACTTTAATCATGTGCCTCTGCAGGTGGCAGACTTGGACACCCTGAAGCAGTCGTCCAGGCTGGTCCACTACTGTGCCACCCCTCTCCTCTTTGACCCCATTTTCCGCAAGCAGATCCAGGAGGAACAGATCATCCAGCCTCCAGAGAAGGTAAGCCTGCTCTCTGACCTAAATCGGGTACAGGAAGATTGAAAGAGGCCCCCAAAATATTCTTGGAAAACTGGTGCAGTATCTAAAGTTACTCATGTTGTGTTGCCAAAGCCTTCAAGGATTTTATGGCCCTGTCACCGGAGTTTAGTGGAGTTTGCAGTCCAAGTTGAAAACACACCGACAGCAGACATTACCATGCAGTGTCACACACGTGCACCGCTCACTGCTCACATGCTGCACAATCATACTCAAACGTCCAGACCAGAAGCAACCTCCGTGTTGATTTTAGTTTCTGTCTCCCCAGTCTGAACTGCCACACACTGTACTTTCACTCTCCTCCCCATTAGAGACTCACACATTGTGATTCAAGCCAGCAGTTTTCAAAGTGGGGTCCAGGGACTCTCAGGGTCCTTGAAGGGCTTCAGCGAGGCCTCTGCAAAATGAGGAATACTTTAATTCACTGTAATTTTATGCGCTAGAAATTTTTACAAAGCAGAAAATGTATGAGGGATCGTGTTGAGATTTTCTTCCTTCTGATTTAATCGCACCACTGTTTCACACCACTTCATCTGAAACAGTTTATCATGCACATTCAGTTCATTTCAATCAAAAACATGAGAAAACAAAACACAAAAATACCAGATACATAAAACAAAAAATGAGCAAGAATAATCACAAAAAATAGCAAAAATAAAAATATTTCTAATTATTAAAATGATACATTTAACCATCAGATCGTTGATACTAGATCAACGTCTCTGTGGGGCAAAATCACATCAAATGGGGGTCCACAGCTTCCTGAGAGTCAATTTGGGGTTCCAGAACATGAAAAAAGTTCGAAAACCTCTGATTTAGGCTGATGAGAGGGCTGTTTTTAACTTAAAGTTTTTGCCTAGTGCAGTTTTAAGAATGCATATGATTCTGCTGCACTGTGGACTCATTCAAATGGTATAGACTGGTAAGTATTAGCCATAACACAACACACATTTTGCAAGATAAATCCTCAATAATCTGCAAAATCAGCCTCTGCAAATAAGAAACTGTTTTCATCTGCGTGAGCCTATGTATGCATGACTGAGTTTGGTAATGTGTGTGTGTGTGTGTGTGTGTGTGTTGCAGAGACGGCACCGCTCCAACGACTCCACGGCGTCGGGTCGGGACCGGAGCTACAGCACCGACTCGGCCGACATGCTGCCCAGCCGTCTGAAGGAGGAGGCGTGGCTGCTGGAGATCTCCAACACCTTCCTGCAGCAGTACGTCCAGTACCTGCAGAGCATGGGCTTCATCCTGGTCCAGGTGCGGCCGCAGTCCCCGGCCCGCAGGTCAGTGTGCACGCTCCGTTTGAGCTGTTTGTTTTGTTCTGCTCTTTTGGCGACAGCGACCTCGAGTTAATTTCAGGATATTAAAGGTGCTGCCTGTCGCATTTTAAACATGAGCGTTATTATCGTCAAATAAAGCGCTGCACCTTGGTCTAATTTGCATGAACAAATGAAACCATGATGGAAATGACTGAAAGCCTCTGATGCCAGTCGTATTGCTGGTGCCATTTAGCAGTCCAATTTCCTGCCAAGTGGTGCACCATGTAAATGGGCCTTATCTGCATTGCAATGCTCTCATTCAGTCACGGTAATAACAGTAATTTCTGAAAATTAATATAGTGCTGATTTATTGATGTTAAAATTGTTTAGGTAGCAACATCAGTTTTTGTTAATGCACTGAGGGATGAGTTTGCTGTCACATCTAAATGTCACTGCCTGCAGTTCTGAAAGGGTTAATGAATTGGTCTAATAATAACCATGAATGTCTGCAAGCTGTGCTTTATGCTGTAAATAGAAAATACGGAACAGAAATTAAAGCAAAAACATTTTAGAGTAATCACACTGAATAGGCAAGGTCACTTTTATGAACATATTGTGCATCAAAGTAGTGACATTAATTTCTATCCAAATAACTTATTTCCATCTAAATAAATTCCGACAGAAAATCTGGACAAATCAAGTAGATCATATGCAAAATGATAAGCGGCTTGTTTTAAAAGTTTTAAAAACAAAATTTGTGCCACTTTGAGGAGCTGAGAGCGATCGAGCAAAAGTTTGCTCTTGATTTCTCAGCTTCGAACGACCAGTTGTAATCAGATGTCACATTTTGTGGTAAATTCAAATAATTTTGCTCTCCAGTTTATTATGACTCACACTTCCTGTTCTCCTGTTCCTGAGCTGCAGCTTCGTCCTCATCACATCACAGCCACTTCAATCAGTCAAACTCACAGCCTCGGGGTTGTCATTTCTGTTGTTATTTTTGCGCCCACTTCTCTTCCTTTTCTTTCTTCTGAAGGTTTTTGGGTTTTTAGCAGAAACATCAAGCGTCCGTACGAAACATTGACTGAAATGATGCTCACGGTGTGTGTGGCAGGGCTCCATCTGTGCAGCGGAGGACACTGGAGAGGCGCACTGTGGTTTAAACCTCTGTGTGAAATCATTCAGAACCACAAAAAAACATGACAAAGAACAGAAACTCTGCTGCAACACCGGCGCTGATATGGAAGACACCATTTACACTTATCAAAATGTGATTAGTATCTGCACATCCTGTCTGGAGAAAGGCATGCGTATGCAAAATGTAAATGCACAGCACGTGGGGTGTTTGGTCCATTTACATGTGCATTGTGCATTTATGATGGGAATGTGATGGGATGAGCCACAGCGGGCGGCACAGAAATTTGATTCTCACAGTGTGTTCCACAGGGACAGGAACACTGTCACCACAGGTGGAAACGCAAAGACGTCACTGCGGCTTAGAAATCTGAAAAATAAGATCTACCCACAGTATAGACAGAGCGCAGACAGGAGAGGAGAACCTACATGTAAATAGCACATGTAAATGCAAGATTGTGATTGGAACGTTGATTGTAATCATGCGCCCGAAACAGGAGGTCGAGGAAATCATGGATTTGCCCTCTCCGCCGCTGCAGATGCAGGCTGTGAATGTGATCACTCGACTGCCGTTTGTCTGAAGCTTTTTAAATTTGCTGTGCACATTCATGATCCCAAGAGGAAGAGCGCTATCGATTCTGGTGACCCCCGCGACCTTCCCGCTAGCGTCAGGCCAGTCTCTCACGACAGACGCGTGGCTCCTGGAGTTTCCGAGTGCTTCCGCCGATCCCTTTATATTTGTGCAACCTGGAGCTGGTGGAGAAAACGCAGGCGGTCTTTTCCCCACATCCTTATCCACTCTGCAGTCACATCAACCAGTCCTGCAAGAAACCACGGCTCTTATTCTTCCCAAGATCACTCCCAAGATTCCCAAGATGTTTCCTCTAGTGGGCTTTTGGTTTTTGGGTTTTATTCTTGGCCGCTGTGAGGGTTCAGGTTAGGCGGCGCCGTTTAGTTTCCTGTAAAGCGGGCAGCCCTTTGAGACGGTGACTGTGAATAAGGGCACTAAATGAACTTGAGCTCTCAACGCCCCATTGGTTATCCAAACCACTGAACTGATCAGGGACACAGGCACAAGGTGTGACTGAGGATTTGTGCTGTTTCAGGGATATGCTGTACCCTCCTGTCATTCACCCACAGCACATCTCATTTAGCCCTGCAGAGCACGGTGGAGCCGCAGATGGCACTTTAATACCAGAGGTGTAAGGCTCACTTTAGTCGCACAGTGTCTGTATCCAGTGAACATTCAGGTGCACAGGTGGGTGTCAGCTTACTGATCATACATGCTCCTCTGCCAGCAGCCACCAAAAACCCCAGGACGTGCTGTATATTTATGTAGGTGGAAGTTAATTAGGCTGGCTGACAGGCTGAATCACCGCCGGCTCGCTCCCCTCGCCACGGCACGGCTCTCTTAACAAGGCAACACGGCTTCAGCAAACAAACGGCGTGTCCTTCGACATGATGACTCAAGTTCCTGTTCCCTCCACACAGCCAGGCTGCCGGGACCTTTTTTTTTTTTTTTCATTACGTCCGGCTCCACAGAGCAGGGCACATATCCAACCCCCGTGTCAGTGACATCTGGGACATACCTCATTTCTGACGCTGCTTACAGACACAGCCTCACTAACTGCTGCTTTGCTCTTTGAGATTTGGCAGACCTGATCAGACCATTAGTGAGTGGAAAGTATCTCTCAGACACAAACAAGTGTGTTTTCCCCTTGAAACCTTCCCTGTTTTTTATTTTATTTTATTTTATTTATTTAATGAATGCATCGCTCTGCGACACACCAGCATCAGGCCTTCAGTCTGCCTCCTCTCTGCCTCCGTCGTGAGCAGCGTTCATCCATTGCTCATCAAAAGTGCTGCGATCCCCTCCTGACCTCTGACCTCTGCGCGTTGCCGCCCCCTGGCTGATGTAACCTCAGCAGATGTAGTGCAGATGCCTGTCGCTCTCTGGCTGGGGAGTGTGTGATTCATTATACTTTGTGACTTAAGTGAAGGGGCGACTCCCGACCGGCAGCCCGGCGGCCCCCGGGCTCGGATCTCTGTGTTTTCTGTCCCGACGCAGACTGACTGACCTTTGACCCCCTGTCCTCTTCCCCCCCACCACTCCCAAATCTCCCACAGCATCGCTCGGGCTCGCGCCGCCATGCTGAGCTCCATGTCATCGGAAGGGCGGATGTCTTTTTCCTACGTCAAGCAGAAGAGCGAGGACAGCCCCAAGGTCAGTGCTCGCCTCGGAACCGGGAAGATGGTTCTCCTGCTGGAAGCCGCGGTCTGACTGAAACATCAAACCATATTCATATAAACCCAGATACCAGAGCTCACATTCAGATGCACGAGTCCTAATAGTATTAAGATTTTAATCCTTGATCTCAGAGGAGGCGTTGATGTCCCATGACAGAATAGTAAGCCGATCTTAGGAGTGTTTTCTAAGAGCAATTCCATGTACATAAGGAAATTTCTGTTTGAGCAGCACGTAGCAGGAACCTACGACGGCGAACTCGGGTCACAACAGGGAGAAAGAAAAAAAAATACACACTCAGGGGAGAGGTGGTAAAAAAACCTCTGAATTTTCAAGATTAAAGTGGTAAATTTACAAGAAAAAAACTCTTAAATGTATGAGAAAACTTGGAAATTCTGAGATTACAAATTTGCAAGAAAAAACTCCAAGAAATTCTAAGATTAAGGAGGTAAATTTATGAGAAAAAAACAGATTTATGAGAGAAAAACTCTTGGAAAATTTGTTTTTCTTGTACTGCAGGTGTGATACACAGCAAGTGCCAGCACTATAAGAGTATAAGAAAGACAAGTATAAGAAAAGGTATTTTTCTGAGGTTTTTTTTCCCCTAAATTTGTGACTTTATTATCTCATAATTTTGCGAGTTTTTTCTCATAAATTTGGGACTTTAATCTCAGAGGATGTCCATGACTTTTCTTCATAAATTCATGACTTTAACTTTAACCCCTCCTTTTAGTGACCCTAGTTCACCATCGTAGGAACGCGCTATGTGTTGCTTTCAGAAATTAAATGTATGTCGTTCTCAGTGTCAGTGTGTGTGGTCCTGAAAGGGTTAATGAGTTGATCTTATGATGATACTGATATTTATACACACAGCGTGTAGACATTCAGTGTCATCATATCAGCCTCCAAACAGCTCCTGTTGGTTGTAAGGTTATCATGTGACTTCTTAGCAGACCACGGCGTCGGGCACCACGGCGTACCACCTGCAGAGGGCGCTGCCGGGGGGCATCGTGCTGATGGAGCTGGCTTTCCAGGTGAGACCATGAACATCTCACTCCGTCACCGTGTGTTTCAGCAGGGCTTTTTTTGCAATTACATCACAATTTTCTTGTAATTTTAAATATATACAAATGATAATTGAGTGTTTTCTTGCATTTTTTATTTTATTATTAATCTGTTCATTTTCTTTTATTTCTTTTATTTATGTATTGAAAAACCTATGATCAATTTTTGCTGAATTTATGGTATTTTTTACTACTTTTTTTTTTTTTTTTAATTAGTTTGTTACTAATTTTCCGACAATGTTTTGCTAATTTGCTGTTTGCGAACTTTTTGTACATCAAGTGAATTTGCTCAGGTGTCAAAGGGTTAAATTCAGCTCCAGGTAGCATCAAAAATGTCTTTAAAAATGTTTAAATTTGTCTCTCTGAAACTGGCAGATTCAAACTGAATCTATTCCACGACTTGGATTTAATGCGCCACACTCCCTCCTGTTCACTTTATTAATTTTTCCGCCACGCAGTAATTATGATGTGTTAATTAAATACATCAGAAAGCAGCGTTTGATTGCCCTCTCCGTCTCTCAGGGCTGTTACTTCTGTGTGAAGCAGTATGCGCTGGAGTGTTCCCGCATCCCCATGGGCCAGACCGTCAATTCCCAGGTAAGTTCCTGTCACATTTTCTCCGCTGGTGATGTGGATGCGGCGGCGGCGGCGACAGGAAACGCGGTGCTTTCCTCCGCTGTGCTGTGGGCTGTTGTCGTGAATGACAGCATGAATGAGAGAGCAAATCAGAGTGTGAGGGTGAGAAAATAACAGAGAGCTAGGAAGAGGGAATAACAGAAAATGAAAAGCAAAACGGTGTAAACGGTGCGATTTCACAGATGGGTGGGCCGCCGCTGACTGCCGGGGTGGGGGGCTTTGGCTCAGCAACAATTCAATATCCAATATTCATTCACTACTTAGGCAATTTGATTTGAGAACGTTTTTTTGGATGATTTGATTTTATAAACCACAGTTCAGTTAATGCCTTTGCGTTCCTGGTCAGGCTTGTGCAGGAGTGGCTGGACTTTGGTCAAACATTTGAACTGCACATTCTGCAAAAAAAAAAGCCAATCAGTCACTATGTCTTCACTTGTGTTTTTTAACGTCCTCCTACATCTGGGGAATTCAAGTTTCACCAAAGAATCGGCGGCGGGGTCTTTTGGCTGGATAAAGTTAAGTTTCCTGAGTGCTTGATTTCCATTTTACAATTCCTACCAGCTGCACAACTTTTGTCTCGGACGCCTTTTTTCTTGTTTTGAGGTCGGGCGGAGCTGGAAATACTGTGTCAGATTCACCTGCTGGAACAGGAATGGGCTCTTGCACCTCGTAGTATTTATCACCCGATTAAGGTTTTGGTTGTTTTTTTTGTTTTGTTTTTTTTACTAAGAATCGAGAATAAACCAATACAAAGCATGTTGTCTGGACTGACTGACATCAGCGTGATTTCTTCTAGCCGATTGATTTGTCAGCACCTGACTGATTTCAAATTGGATTATGGCTCCTAGTTTCCAGGGGTCCTTGAGGAGGGGTTCAGGGAACCCCCGGCAAAATCAGAAGTTGTTAAATTCACTCAGATATGATTCTGTGGAAATGATCCCTTATGACACACATTATTTGCCCACATGCCGTGTGAACAGAGTTCAGTACCTCATCAGCCACAACTGCAGTGTTCCCATGTGGGAGGCTCCTGCTGTAAAAGCTCATCACGGCAGGTCCGGTTTGTTTTTAAAAGTGTATCTGTGGTGTGAAAATGTCTGAGACGCTGCTCTACGCCTCGGAAAATAAAACATCAGCGGCTCTGATATCACAGTACCAACGTTTCTTTGTCTTTATGTGACTGAGGTTTCAGACAGGAACATTTACCAGACAGCAGCACCAGCCTGAGCAGGAAACTCGGTGCGTGACAGGAGCCGTAAGTGTGGGGGGAAGACAATTTAAATAGTCGATTTCTAACAAAACATGTTGGGGTTTTTTTTTTCCTTGCAAACCTCACAGTGAAATGATGTTGAGTGTGTTGCGGCAGGCAGCGCGGTGCTGTGTTTTTATTCCAGTTCTGACGCCTGCGGTTGCCGCTGTGATGTTGGTTCTGGTTTTATTTTGCTCAGCGCTCACGGCTGTGGTGTTTCTGCACGGCACTTTCCAGAGAACACAGTTAAACAAATTTTATAATTATTATAATTTTTACAGTTTAATTTGTTTGAGGTTTTTTTTTCTTTTCATTTTCCGTTCTGTCCTTTTTCTGGTAGCTGTTGTTGCTCATAATAGCCAGTAAATTAGCCAGTTTTTTGTCTATATATACAAAAAAACAAAAAAAAAAAATGAAGACTTCACTTCCTGCACAGCTTTTGACTTTTCCCAGTAAAGAGCTACCAGACGTCGAGTGCCCAGAACAGCAGCTGTCATCAGCCGGTTGACTAAAGGCTGAATAACACTGTTTTATATCAGTCAGCTAGAGAGACAGATAAAACCAGACGGACATTTATGGACATTTATTTAAGGACCCGCAGCCTCTGCCAGCACCTGCACACCAGGTGAGTTTTGTCAGGTAGTCTGCCGGCTTGCTTTATGGAACAAGCCATGCAGTTTACGATATGAATGCAGTGTTAATTTTGACAAATATGCCGCCGGTGTGAGACAGAGGCGACCAGGTGCCTCCGCCGTGCAGGACAGAATAACATTTCAGTGGTTCAGCCTCTGGAAGCACAAAGTTGAGTGATCAGGAAGTGATTTACTGAGTCAGATTTGGCCGAGGCGAGGCTGAAGCCACGAGCTCTGCCTGTGATCCTGCAGCCGGCTGCAGACCGAGAGGCAGGACGTGACTTTCAGTCCCTGTGCCACGCTCACGCTGCCACTGATGATTCAAAATGCAAAATGTAGCTCCTGTGTGGTCGTTACCACACCCTTTTTGGACTCTGCGAAAATGGAAGTAAAATAACAACATACAAAAACAAACAGAGAAATATACTTCTGTTGTCAAGAATGTACAGAAGTCCTGGTCAAGCCTGTTTGTTTGTTGGCTTGTTTGTTTATCAAAATCCCTATTAGCTATTCTTCTTGGAGTCCACATAAGTTTGCTGGTGACAATATTATTAAATATATGCTTAACCTTCCCAAAAATAAATTGTTTTCTTGACACTAGAGGAATACTTTCTGCATTTTTTTTTTGTTTGTTTGTATGTTGTTTTTTGTTGTTTTGTTTTATTTTGTTTGATATATATCTATGATTTTCTTCCAATCCATGAGCACCAGAGAAGTTTCAAATCCTGGTGCATTTCCAGAGAAATTCTTTATGTGTAAATAACATCAGATCAGTGTAGAGTTCAGCGTCTTCTGTCTCAGTGTTGCACCATCCAGTGTGTTTATAACATCATGTCACTGCTCAAACTGGCTTCTCATTACTGTAGATATTTCCAGTCAAAAAAAGAAACAGAAGCGTTGTATTGCATTGACAAACTTGGCAGTGGAAACAAATGTGAGGCTGCTTGCTGCTGGACGATCTCTGTCTTCCTGCTCTTCACTCGGCAGTGCGTAATATTTCCTGACAGGAACCGGTAGACAAGCACGGCAGCTGCTTATTCTGTTTCTTTACGTTTTTGTTTCTCCTTACAGAACTAGAATTTTTACGTTCCGTGGTTTGTCATGTATACAGCACAGAGAGTGAGTGTGTCAGGCAGAGCTGCAGTGCCTAGTGGAGGTGATGCTGGTCGACCTTGACAGACTACACACGATATGGACAAAAGTACTGGGCCACGGCTCTTAATCAGTGAGTTCAGGTGTTTCATTCAGTCCCATCACCACAGGTGTGTAACCTCCAGCAGCAGCCATGCAGTCTGCCTTTACCAACATCAGTGACAGAACGTGTGGTTCTAAAGAGCTCACTGAGTTCCAGCGTGCTGCTGGAATAGTAATGTAACAGGAAGCCACCGCTGCAACAAGTCAGCTGCTCAAGTTTCTTCCCTCCTAGATATTCCACCATCAGCTGGAAGTGGGATTATTGCAAAGTGGAAGCGTTTAGGAACCACGCTCCTCCGCCACCAGGGGGCGGCACCACGTAAAGTTACAGGTGAGCGCCGAGGCTCATAGTGCGTAAAAGTGTCCGACGCTCTGCCGCCTCAGTAACTGCAGAGCTCCAAACCTCCTCTGGCATCAGCATCAGCACAGAAACTGAGCGCCGGGAGCTTCCTGTGGATTTAGAATGGGAGGTCAGAAAAGCTCCTGCAGGTGGGATGTGGCGGTGGCCCAATACTTTTGTCCAAATGCCAGCTATAAAAAATAATATTTG
>OMLB01021263.1:9369-19659 GCA_900302555.1 Myripristis jacobus
TTTATATTCAACATAACACTGGTTTATTCAAAACGATAATCGGTCATAGGTTGTGCTCATCTTAAACAAAGATGAGTTAAAAGTACTTTGAAGGCCTCCAGGTTTTAAATATTGATTTAGTCTAACATCATAAAAGCACTTTGTTAAACCACATTGTTATATACTTTGCAGTTTTGTTTTCTTTTGTTTTGTTTTTTTTTTAAAATTAAATACAGAAATCAGAAGTCAAAATACTTAGTTTTGTGCGTAAAGGCACTTTTGGAGACAAAGTAGAATAGAACATTGGGATCCAGAGGATAGTTTAGTCAGACCAAAAGATAAAATCTGCAGTGACATCAGTCGCAAAGCTAACTCAGCCTTTGCAAACAGATACGGCCGTGCAAACCCAGTGAGGAGTCGATTATTCATCTTTGGAATGAAAGAATTACCCCCGAGTTAAAAGTCCATCTCCAAAAGTTACATCCATATCAGTATTCATCTTTTCAAACATAAGGATTATTACCATAAACAACTGCTGCAGAAAGACAGAGATCCTAAAAGGTATAAGAGGGGGTTTAAAAAAAAGCCTAATCCCCATTCATTTATAACTTAAAACTGACAATTCAAATGGTCATCTTTTTGGAAACAAATCAGGAAATTTTACCCAAACAAAATGTTATCTGATGTGGTGTTTCCACTGGTCTAAATCTTCACTTAGACCAATACAGTGTTGAAATTACCTGCAATAGGTTGCTGATGAGGCTCTGCTTTGAAAAGAGACAAAAAAAAACCCAACAAAAAACCTAGCAAAATGCATTGCCTCCACATCAGCCCATAAAATGATGAAATTATATTTATAAAAAAGAAAGAAAGAAAGAAAGCAACATTCAACGAAATCAATATCCAAATAACACTGTAAGTTCATACAAAAAAGTAAACAAAATCACATGGACAGTAAATGCAATTCATGCAAGCAGTTGGACTCATAATGCCCAGTCATGAGTACATTTTCGTTGACATTTTCTGTACTAACGGCTGTTTAAAACTAGAGAGCACTCAAGGCATCTTCTCACACCTCTCTCTTCCAGTGCTAAGATTTGAGGAGGTTGTTTGTGGTCGTAGTTGCCAAACCTTAGCATTGTATGCACATCCAAAGAAGATCCTTTGAGTCAAGCATCTAACTTGTTGAATGTTCTTTTTTTTTTTTTTTTTTTTTTTTTTTTTTGGCATTTTGAGCAACTGTAGAAAATCTCTCTCTCTCTTTCTCATAAATACAGCTTTGCTTGATTCCATCTGTTTCCCATCCAGATGAAATTCTCCTTTGACATTCCTCAGTACGGCTGGATTGTGAAAGCATCTTCATACTCATTTTTTTTTTCTTTTACAGCAGTCACAGCTTATCCAGGATAAGGTGGCATGTGCCAGTGGAAATTACACTGTAGGCTGACAATGTCACCGAACTTTCATGCACAGCATCATAGATCGAAAGCACTGCAGTGTTTTAAGAGACGACATGGTTCACTGTCGCTGTCCTATCATACACAAGCTTAGTTAGGTGAATTATTTGCACCAATGAATCCTGTGACTCAGAAGAGATGGGTTCTGGCCTCATTAGGGTCTGCTTGAAGCCAGAATGTTTCACTTGACCCTCAGTCCGCTTTCAAATATTGACATGAGGGTAAAATCTCATCCACTGAATTCCTGGCAACTTATTTACCAAAACCAGGAATTGGCTACTTGGTTGGTTGGTTGAATTAAGGTATTTACATTAGCTTACCCATTCTGTTACCTCTGGTTTGAATCAGTTATTTCACATTTGTTGTTCCACACGATGGTATAAAAGAGAGATGCTATGTAGGTACAGTCTGACAGCGTTTTCATCAAGCTAAAACAGGCTTTCAGGGAAGGGTGAAGGAAGAATCTAAATAACTTCCTCTCCTTGGACAGAATGGAATGATTATAGTGACTGGCCATAGAGGACAGAAGCTCTCTACTGTAGCTGTAGCGATACAGTGGTCCACCTGTGCTACTCAACATAAAGCACCGGAAGCCTTTCAACAACAACACAATGATATGTACAGAACATTATCTATGCTTCTCCTGCGTGTTGCCGACCCACTCGGTAGATTTGTGACTGGGTTGACGAATGCGATGCCCGACGCAAAAAACAGGCTGCTCACAAATAGGAACTCTGAGTTTGGGTTGGATTCCAGCTGCACCTGAACCAGGTCAAGGGTGGCGGGTCGTGACAGGATCTAAAGTTGTGGACGGATATTAGATTTGGCACATCAGGGTCAGATTTGGTCATGTTTCAGGGTCCTTTAGGTCAGACTAAGGGCTGCTCGGGGCAGGGTTGGGGCTTGGCTCCAGCTGGCTCGAGCTTGTCGGAGGAGAGTTGGGTTTCCATTATGCTTGTGTCTGGGTAAGGGTTAGGGTGAAGGTTTGGGAATGGGTTGTTGAGGCTGGTCATGGGTACCACGGTGTGTGAGGTGAGGTTGGTAGTGTCAGGTCCGGTTGTGAAGGTGTCACCGTTGCTGGACAGGGCCTCCCCTTGGCTGCCGTTCAGGTGGCCGGGGTCTCGGCCTGCAGGCTGGACATGCGGATCTGAGAGCTGCTCTTGCTCAGGATGGACAGCTGCGTCCCCCCGTTCACCCCACTGCTCGCCAACGAAGGATGCCGGTGCTTCAGGTCCACAGCAAAGTATCTGTTCACCGTCCAGCTGCGCCATTTCCTCTTGATCTCCGATTGCACCTTGAGGGATATACTTCACAAGGTCATTATTAATGGACCTCGCTGGAAAGACACAAGCTCTCTGTTCCTCAGTATCTATCTTGTCTCTGTCTTACATAATGTGCATACTCATTAAAGCTTCTCATGTATGTATTCTGAGTTCAGGTCGTAAGACACAGTCTATTTCTTGTGGAGCTGATGCTTTCAGTATAAATTTTCTACATATTTTATAAATTACACATTCATAGGACAAATGTGTTACTGTAGTAATTTATTTGTGTTATAGGGGATTTACCTCTCCATTCAGGAAGCAGTAGAGGACAGCCACAACAAAGCCCTGAAGGGACACAAACAATACAATATCATTCATAAATAAATACATACATACATATATACATACATACATACAATCAATAGCTGTTTAGATTGAAAACATTTAACCATCTTAACAATTGCTTATATTTTACATTACATTTCCTTAGTGTTCCTTACATGCATTGTAGGAGCTGAGTGTATATAATGCAACTTTTAAAAAAATGTTGTAACAACTGTAAAAGTTAAGTAAATGAATTATTAGATAAATTTGTTTTCCAGGTGTTTTGGTTTCAACATTGTTAAACATGCTGCAGTCGCTGTAATCACAATATATTATGATGTTATGATGCTATGATTATGATCATACCACTTATATCCCACGTATATTTTCCACGTTATGTACATTCACCGTGTAAACCAATTCTCTGCAAGAAAGCTACGGAAAAACAGTCACCTGGAAGGATCCAAGGCCCAGTTCAAACACGAGGCGCTCTCGTTTACTGACATTCTCCGGGGAGAAGGCAAACACGGTGTAGTGGATGCCAAACAGAGGAATCAGTAGGAGAGTGGAGCGGGCCAACCTCCTGCCAAGTAACACACACACCACATGCTCAAGAAAGGACCAACTTACAGGACACTGCTTATGAGCAAGACACACATCTACAATGATTTTTTTTCTCAATGATTTCAGTTACACATTTCATCTCAGTGCAATTTGTATCTGAAGGTAGTTTGCAGCACAGTGTGAATGGAAGTATTTGTGGGTTGAACACAAGAGATGTATAGAAATGAGCTAACAAAATAAAACTGGGTGCTGATGATAATGCAAGACCACGGCAGCACTCTGAAATTAATTAATTAAGACAGCCTCCTTCAGCGTGCCAGACGTCTCATGTCACTTCTGGCACGCTGAAGATGGCATCTGCCCCATGTGTGGAATAAATTTATAATTAATATCAGAGTGCTGTCCTAGTTTGAGTACAAGCCAGCCCCAGTGTGCATACAAGCAGTGAAACGTATGTAATATGAAAATACAGTTATGTGATCTCATCATCTCAGATCTCAAGCTGAACATTCAAGTGCAACATTTTCTTTCAATGCCAGGCAGCAAAGATACATATAAAAACAAGCATTACTGACAGGTAAATACTGGATTCATTTCCACCAATGTCAGGGGACTGCAGCTTCTGGACAAGGATGATGATGATGCCAATGAAGAGAACAAAGTTTATCTGTGGAAGAATATAATGTAAAAATCGATTAAATTCACTGAACAAAGTCACCTTTGGAAAAGTGTTTTATGTTCAGGTTTCTTAAACAGTGGACATGAGAATAGACAACTGGGAACACACCATAATCGAGGCTAGCACAGGTCCTTTTATCACCCACCAGATGGCAGCATTGTCATTCATATCCCAACACCTGGGAGAGCAAATCATAGAATATGCAATCATTCATCAAACTGGTCATTCAGCACATTTAAAGACAACCTCCAACTTGTTCATCTATGGACCATAACATACCCTATGTCATCGAAGTTCAGTCTTAACACCGCCCATATCGTCACACAGACTGTTGGGGTTCCTAGTTGCAAACACAAATCATGCAAACAATAAAATATACGCATTAACATACAGAGATTTTATCACTTGATCAGATGATGATCAGAATTAAGCTTCAGGGCCTGATGGTAAATGTCTCACCCCATCCAATGATGATGTACCAGTAGAAGTATCTTCTCTCAGGGAAGAAGGTCTCCACCAGTAAAGTGAAGAGATACAGACCCTCAATGAACAGCCAGAAGTAATTGGAGAGGACACAGTAGTGGAAGAACACCATCACTGCCTTACACTCCACCTTCACAGAGAAAACAAAGACAGTAATGATTCGCTAAAGTGTGTTTTGGAAAGGGGAATGCATGTATCTAATTTAATCACCAAGAGCCTATTTTAAGAAGAGGGACAAATTATTGAATCCATTTCTCTTGGTGAGTATGGAGTTTGGGGAAAAATTGAGAAGAAACAGAATGGAGAAAAATAAAGTAGCAGCACACCAACAAATTCTTTCTTAAAAGGACAGAGAGAAGAAAAAAAACACATCTTGCATTTGATACGAAGAGACAGTTGCTCTTTGAAGGGAACAGTAGACTCTAACTCACAGTGGAAAAACTTCACTGGCTAGAATAAAATCAACAGAAAAATGAACTCTAACGACCTCTGATCCAAAAAAAAAAATACAATGTAATCCGTTGTAAGTGAAGAAAAAATACATTTTTATTACATTGGCTGAAAGAATTGTTTGCATTCAGGTCATATGAAGGGTCTTGCAGCCCATGTCATAAATGTATTTTATGTGTTTTCCCTCGCGCCTAGGGTGTTCATTTTTGGACTACTACTTTTTTACCAGTAAGTAAAAGATCAGAAGGATCCTTTTCCAGTGTGAAATTCCTTGTCATGTTTTGACAAATCACTGACTACCTATTAATAACAACAATAGAGTCTACTGTGTGTGTATGCAATATTGTGTCACTCACAGTGTGTATGAAGCAGTGTTCACTGTCCTCCTTGGCATAAAGCACACCATCTTTGATGAAGACAGAAATGGCTCTCAGGATGAAAGACACAAAGAGGTTCATATGGATGAAGTTCCTGGTACAGTGCAGTTTCCTGTGTTGGAAACCATCCATTAACCAACCAGAACACCAGAGTCAGAAAAGCTTAAACTTAAACCATAAAGTTTCCAAAGCATCCTCTTGCATTGGCCACAGAGGCCAGTCTCCAATAAAAGCAAAACTCAAAAAAATATGATGGAATGAAACGTCATTAACATTTCCAAAGAATTACAAAATCTACTACCAAAAAGAGACAATGTTTGCTGAGGAACACACTCGCATGTTGGCATCTCATTGCCACAGATACAATTTCTTGTGTAAAACCTTTAAATGCACTAGATCAACATAAACTGTTACTCTGCTGTTTGGTGTTTCCTCATCAGCACATCCTGCTGTACACCAACACCAACAGTGGCAGCCAACGATCCAAGTTGAAATGCCTCACCTGAACCTGCACAGGATGACCATGGCTGTGGTGAGGGAGACCAGGGAGGTGCTGTAGCCCACTGTATACAGAGCCTTCACTGACACATAGTACATATCCTAAATACGAAACACCAGAACAAGAAATAAACCTGTCAGTGCAAGAACTGATAAATAGATACAGCGTAGAGTACAGTGACCCAGAGTTTACTTATGCACTGATATACTTACCGGATGACTGCTGTTGCCTTCATCGAAGAGGCAGGCGTCGACGTAGTGGGGGAAAGTCTCCGACCAGCCAAACTCAGTGCAGTTACGCCTCACCTTCCCCAGCTCTGTGAACACAACACAGTTTATGTGATAATCGCCTATTTTGGCAAAGGGGATGCAACTGAGGTTCCATCAAATAGTCTTTTCTGATGCTGCTGATATCAGAAGTGCATCTGAACTCATTTGTGGTGTGGAATTAGAGGGAGAAGAAAAAACCTTAACCACTCAATTCAAATTGATTATTTCAGTAAGAGCTGGAATCATAGTGAATATGGCCTTGCCTTTAAAAATCACACATGGTCAGTTAGAGCTGCCCATGTGTTGTTGTTTTTTTTTCCCAAGCCAAATTTAAAGACATTCATTATGATCACAAACTATCAGTAATCAGCAGCTTCAAGGCACACACACATTCAGACACACATAAACAAATCTTCGTTTTAATATAATAGCGCTCTTCAAATTCTAAATCCATCATTCTTCAGTTTCCTTGAATCAACATTTCAATTAAATACAACAAACTTTCTGTGTAGTCACCAATGACTTACATTTAAGCACCACAAAGTACACAGCACTGTGAGATAGACGGGCGTTTGTTCTTTGGAGTGTGAACAAATTATCTCATATCATAGAATGAAATCGACCGCAATCGTTTCAAATGGTAATTCTGCTTAAGTGGCTGATCCCAGCTCCTGCTGCCATTTCTAACTGACCGTAGTCTTCTTCGCTCATGAACTCGGAGAAAAGCTCAGGGCAGTTGACCTCCACCACTTCACCAATCCTGGCAGGCTGCCAACATGTCAGGTTGTCCCACATCCATGTGCACCCTGGGAACGCGACAGACAGAGAAACATGTGAAGGCTTTCATTCCAAAACACTTTGTGGCCATTTGGGGAAAAAAAATGCTGAGATTTATCTGTAAATAGTTGCATCTAAAAACCTTAAGATAAGAAATTGCTTCCATAAAGAAAAACGATTTAATCTTTTCTTGCTGATTAATTTTCACTGACAGCATCTTGTTGGTGTGAAATTGTGTTGCCAACTCTGTCCAGCAGGTGGCAAATACATGTTAAAATTTACCACCGCAACTGGCTTTTTCATTCATGCATCTGATGCAAACATGAATTGATTTAATCCATTTTGTAATCCTTTAAGGTAATTTATTTTAGTCTGACCCATGTTAAGTATTTTTTTCACTGGATTTGTGCTATTTCTCTGCTAACTGGAAATGGTCAAATGGAAATGAACTGAAGATATTGGTCAAATGCCAGGTTGACAAGCCAAATCATTAATTTACACTTCCGTCTCAAGGACATTAGAGGGAAGCCGGTTGGCTTGTTCAGGCTATGAATGGATTTCACGTAGTACAGGTTGAGAGACATTTAATTTAATAAGTGTGAGCATATGCTGGTGCACTGCTGGTGACCTTGCCAGACTATCATGAGATTCACAACCATGATGCTATCTCTCACACACAACAACAACCCATCCAGCTGTATTTTGTCCTCAGCATTACTTAACAGTATGTATATGAAAAAGGTCACTGTGTTTCCATATCAACCACATAAAGCAGAACTGCAAGATAAGCAGCTATACACTTCACTGGAGTGCCAAGAGAGAGAGAGGGGGTGATTCAGCGTGACGACATGGCATGATGCTCATAATTTTTTTAAGCTGATACATACACAAAAAACAGTTGAAGAGGGTTACTATAATTATCTCCAATTTAATCCTGGTACATTATCACAAAGACCCTTCAGATACACCAGTGTAGATCTACAAATTCCAAGAAATTCATTTTAAAGCTCTGAAGGATTTACAACCTTAATAACAAGGAGCCGCTTATAATATAAATCCATACTTGCTGCGCTGAGCATTACTCAGTTATTGCGACTGCAAAGGCCAGAATCAATAGTGAAGGGACTCTAGGGAGTAAAACATAGTGGTAGGGGTGTGCAGAGCCAGTACTCCAGTATCAGGGGCTGGCTGTCATTCTTGAAGGGATGATGACCCTGTCTCAGTTTATTCCACCCTTTATCCATCATCAGATCTGTCATGGAGGCACAGAGGGAGACACCTGTCACTCACTCGCTCACTGGACAGCTTGCATTTTAAAGGAATTGTTCATCCATAATAGAAAACGAGATGCAGATAGAATTCGTGCTCATTTGGGATGAGTAGATACAATTTACTGGTTCTTCAGCGAAAAAAGGCCTTCCACTGAAACTCATCGTCTCCAAGAGCTGTGGATTATTTGGGTTATGCATGTTGCTGTTGAGCTGTTGCTGTTGATTTTTTCATATGTACATTTTTGAAGGTGTGAGCTCCACAAAAAAACCCATCCGGCCCCATTGTATTGGAGTGCCAGAGTACAGGGAACATCACTGGATTCAGGAAACCTCGCCAAATCACACAGAGACTATCTGGGTGGACAGACTACCCAAGGAGTAATTAGGATTTTTTTTTCTGCGTTTTGCCAAATCTGTAACTTTCAGATCATTATAAGATGCTGTCCATTTGGAGACGTCTTCACCCACTCATTGGAAACAGAGTCCGAGTGTGATGCCATAATTAATTTGTTTTGTTGAGGTTCTCTGTTGGACCTACATTGATCTTGTTCTACAAAGCATGCACACAAAAGACTGACTCACACACACACACACACACACACACACGCACCCCAATTTCACAAGCAAACTGTGAAGTCTATCTAATGATCTCTCTTCGCAGACAAACAGGTCAGAGTCAACTCCCATTTGTAGAATTATCTCCCGCTCATTAGTATGGCAGCCCTGAAATTGGTGTCGCTATTAATCTCTGTGTTTATTCTTGTTTTGTAACCAGCTCCTGTTGAATGCTGCCACAACATAAACAAAATAGTATTTAGCGTGAGGGAATACATCAAAAGCGTGGGTCTGTTTGAGTTGCTAAGGGGTTGGTTTTTGGGCTTGGGGGAGTGTTATTTTCTTCTTTTAAGTTATCTGTCTGTGGTCCCAAATACCCAGCCAGAAAGGAAAGTGTTCATGCACTCATAAACATATCAGCAACTGCTAAACTAGCCATGTGGCTGAGCTGGTGGGCTGTGTGGACCCCAGGGACAAGAGATCCTAGCTGAAATCTCTGACAGACCTGGTTTTGAATTTAAACTCAAATTTTGTCTAAGTTCACTTTTTGGTGGCAAGGAGCCGCAGGGGTGATAAGGCCTATCACGCCCTGGGCCCTTGGCCGTATAGCTCAGGCAATGTACTGAGCCTGTTGTTATTTTATGTTACTATATTTTATTATCGCTATCATTCTCAATTTCTATTTCCCTTTTTTATTGACTGTTTCAATTGTGCTGTACAAATAAACTTGCCTTGCCTTGCCTTGCCTTGCCTGTCCATGTTGTTACAGGGCTGCTGAAGGCTCAGCTCCCAGCAGCCACCCAGGTTTTCACCCTTTAATGGGCGGTAGGGGAGAATTCTGCTCAGTGGGAAATGATGAAGACTTGGGTCCTCTCTTTCTAATTGGTATAACCGGGGAAGGTCTTGTCTGTATTGTTTGCCTCTTTTTTTTTCACTGTAATGGGACTTGTATAATCAAATCTATCTATCTACTTCTCTCTCGCTATCTCTCTCTCTCTCTCTCTCTCTCACACACACACACACACACACACACACTCACACACACACACACACACACACACACACCCACACACAGCTATTTACTCTTGTTTTATTTGTACAGCGACACGTTGGAAATGTTGCTGATCTGCCGTTAATGACGGCAGTGAAGAAGAAGAGCGAGTGCGCCGCTTGGCGTCGGGGAGGGGGGCGTGTCAGGCTCACACAGGTTACCATGACAACACACGTGATGTCACGTGTGTAGCTGCAGGGAGAGAGAGTGTGTGTGTGTTTGTACCTGCATGTGTGAGTGTATCTGTGTGCTGCTGTTTACATATGCATGCATTTGTGTGTGTGTGTGTG
>OMLB01021265.1:2246-12310 GCA_900302555.1 Myripristis jacobus
ACCTGCACACACCTCACCTGACGTGTGTGTGTGTGTGTGTGTGTGTGTGTGTACGTGCAGATGCGCCATGGTGTGGCCACTGTAAAGAACTGGCTCCTATCTGGGAGAAGCTGGGTGAGAAGTACGCTGACCGGGATGACATCATCATAGCCAAGATGGACGCCACCGCCAACGAGGTGGAGTCAGTCACTGTCTCTGGGTTCCCCACGCTGAAATACTTCCCTGCTGGTGGCAAGGAGGTATGCACACACACACACACACACTCATACACAAGTACACACCTATACACAAACGCCTGCACTCTCACTCTCTTGAATGATTATTTGTAAGATTTTCGTCCCTTCCTCCTCTGATGTCCTCCAGGTGGTCGACTACACCGGCAACAGAGATCTGGAGACACTGTCCAAGTTCCTGGACAATGGAGGAGTGTTGCCTAAGGAGGAGGACGATGATGACGATGATGATGACGATGATGATGATGATGACGATGACAGCGACAACAAAGAGGAGGTCTGCATCTGCACAGCCGCGTTGTTTATCTTTTTCTAATTATAAATCTATGCACTCACCTCTCAGCTATTTAATCTCTCTTCCTCTCTCTCAGGTGACCGATGAGTCATCACAGCCTCCAGCCAACAAAACATCAAAAGATGAGCTGTGATGTCACTCTGGCTTCAGTCAATCAGGATCAATCTTGCAGCTTCCAGTGTTTCTTAATAAAATATTTTGAATCACAAATGTTATGTTGTTGAGTGTCCTAAAGCCCGTTTAGCCATAACATAATACGACAGTCACTTTGGACAGTTCATGTTGGCTGGTTTACTAAACTTCCAGCTCCTGGAAGAACAAAATAACAAATACAAATGGAGAACATGACCTCATTTGATGATACCCAGCCATGAGTAAACTGGTGTGTGACTGAGCCTTTTTTTTTAATCATTACTTAAACAAGGAAGATGACTAAGAAGGTTTAGTTTTAAAGATCACACAAGACCTCCACAGCATTGTCCAGTGACATTGTGACTGCTAAACTGTAAACATACCACATGCATCAAGAAAATATAAAGCTGATTTTGCCACATCAGGAAAACTCCAGCCTAAAACACATTAAAACTGTTTAAAATGTTTGGATCGGGTGATAAGTATTGCATTTCTGGTCCTGTCTTGTTGTTTGAGGTCTCATTTTTGTTGATTTGCAGCTCACAGACCAAAAGTGCATTCACTGAGAGGCATTCTCTGCACCACTACAATGACACTGAGTTGGGAAAATATCCAATAATCTAAACAGACACATTAACTGCCAGGTTTCAATGTCAGCCCCTAAAAATAAATGAACAAGGTTTCCTTTGTAGGCTCAGTGAGTTGCGGCGAAGTTAAACAAACACACAGAGAGAAATGCAGCTCCTTTCTCCTGTTAAGCTCCATTGTGGTCATACCGTCCCAACCTGCAGCTGCTCTTTAAGTGCATCCTGTATGGGGAGTTTACCAACAGAAAAATGGAGTAACACCCTAAAACAACAAAATGGCATTCAGTGTGAGTCACCAATCTCTGCTTTTGAAACGTGTTAATGTGTTTTAGGTTGAAATTATCCTTTGAAAAAAAAACCTACACATCTCTGCCTTAGTGTAAAGTTAGTGATGTGATACTTTTATCAGTGAGGAAGTTTACGAGTAGGATCACAATGTGCCATTCATTTAAACATGAACCCTTGCTTGTATAATTGGGAAACAAAAAAGTAGAAGTGGAAGACACACAGAGAAAGGGCATTTAAGGAAGCTGGTATCTGCCATACAAACTGCACTGTGTCTATGGAAAGCAAGAGGTAAATGATAAAACTGAGCTAGCGAAGACAGAGCGGCAGAGGGAGGGAGGGAAGGAGGGAGGAAAGAACGAGGAAGTAGTTAGATGGACAGATAGAAAAAAAAAAGTCATGTGTCTCTCATTCCTAAAGTGACATGAATGGCAACACAGACGGAGTGGCAGATAGTGATGGATGAAGCTCAGGAGGTGCATGGTCAAAAGAGGTAGGACAGATGGAAGGTAG
Source organism: Myripristis jacobus (assembly GCA_900302555.1). Taxonomy (NCBI): domain Eukaryota; kingdom Metazoa; phylum Chordata; class Actinopteri; order Holocentriformes; family Holocentridae; genus Myripristis; species Myripristis jacobus. Next base: position 4,292 of record OMLB01021265.1, read on the forward strand.
GTTGTATGACGAAAACAGTTTAAAAAACAAAAACTAAGAAGAAATAAGAGGAAGGAGAAGATACTGGGGAAGTGAAGAGCCACATGTTTCTCATTCCAGAGTAAAACAGGTTCCACAAGCTGTGATGTCATGACTGACACCAACATGGGAAGTGTTTGTGTCCGCTGAGGTTTTTCAGGTCTACGGTAAGACCGCTGTTTTGATATCTTTTAGACAATTTTATTTGTGAGGTCAGCTACTATATTTTAATTGAATTTTGTTATATAGCAGAGGCAGCTTTATTCTTGTTTGGTGTCTGGCAGGACCACAGGTGGACATTTGCCTGCTTACATAAGAGAAAGCCTCCATGTGAGCGTCAGTGTTGTGGCTGATGCAGTGAGTTGAACTGTAGTAAAAGAAAGTTATCTTGCGGTGGAAAGGCAGTGAGGTGGAGCTGCATGATTCACAGTTTTGCTGCGGTACTAGAGAGTGAATCAGCTTCACGGTGTTACATTTTACACTTTGATAGCTGAACTTCTGCATGTTTACTTGTACATCTACCCCCCCAGTCACATAATAAGTGCAGTGTTGCAGATACAGTGATTCCCAGATCTCCTCTCTATCTTTGTGTTGTGTGTTCAAAACCGGGTTATCTTATCTACATATTCTATACAGTAATACTAAATAAATACATTTTGTGAGTAATGCATTATCACACAATTCACAAATGGCAAACTGAAGTAAAGCACATGATCCCCTCTTTCTCTTTGTACCAACCATTATATGCTGCAGTGGATTTTGCAGTGTGTGTTTAACTTTCCTACGACCCTGCCCCGGTCTTACTTAAAAATGCATACTGGTCAATGTTTATACTGGTAAATAAATAACAGTCTCAAATGCAGCTTCCTATTTTGATTCATAAGAAATGGAGGAGGCAGCAGAGCATCTGATGCAGCTGACCATAGAAACTAACGTGAACTTTTGATGCAAAGACTTTTTGTCTGCGTTGGCGACAATCATTTGTTACAGGCCTATTCTTAACATAACTCACGTACTTACAGTATAAGTTATAAAAAGTGCTGGGTTAGTTTGTAAGTTATACATGTGTTGTGCAATGTTGTAATGAAGGGTATAAAAATGCTTAATGTTTGCACTATGCAAAACTGATGAGGATCAGGAATGTGGAATAAGCTAGAGTGCGGCATAAGATCGGTAATCCTGCAGGACCTGTGGGTCCTGTTGGCTGCCCACAGGACAAAGGGGCTATTCCTCTATGATGTCAGGATTGTCACTAGCATCCAAGTCACCAGAAAAATGTTGCTATTTTTAATATTTTTTTCTTTAATCAAGTGAGTCTAAATAGTACTCACTTCTACTGACCCTCAGTTTTGTATAGTGGCTCTTTAACCATGTGTCAGTAAATAAATACATTAAGAGTCCATTAAGAGTAGCTGGCACAATGTTATTAGCCAATGGGGATTCTAATAAATTAATAAACAAATCCCAGCAGCCTCCATCCACAATTATAGTCAGAGTTGAAATTGGGAAGCTTGCTACTGGAAGTTGTGTCCCACTGTCAGCAACTGCTCTAACTCCAGTGAGGCTGGAGGCAGGCATATTTAAATTGCTTATTTAGAGATGATTAGTTCACTTCACAGGGTCCAGTGTCTATGTGCACGGTGAGCTGGCAAAATGATGAAATGGCAGTGTTTGCTCATTTCAGTCATGTACAAAAATACACTGTATACTGAGAAAACAACAAGATCGATCATGTATTATACAGCCAACAGTGTTACAATGTATTTTATGAGATTAAATAAACACATAAAAACATAAATGATTAAAAAAAAAAAGAATAAAATACATAGAAGGGAAAATACAACAATAATTTCCACAACAATAACCAGAGCCTAGGAAAGAGAAAGCTCCATCACCCAAGTTTCCAGTAGACAAAGCATCAGCCAGTCACTGAGAGAGTAATCACCGTGTCGGCGGGACGTTTGGCCTTATAAGATCTGACCCTGGATCTGTGTCTTTTATGTCAACTGTGTTTGGCTTATGTTCTGCCTCACAGCCCGGTTTGTCTCCACCACCAGCATCCTGTTTCATTTGATGATCTCCTGATGGACCCTCCGTCGTACGATGAGGCCAGTCTGCACCCTCCTGCTCTGAGCCCTGATGCACTCAACATCCCCCCTCCCCCTTCCTACGATGCCTCGCTTGCATCTCCACCCACACCTCCTCCCACCTACAGAGAAGCAGGTATTGTTTCTCTATCTCTCACCCGCTTGCTCACCCCACCCCTTGTCACAATCCATCAGGTCAAAAAAAACAACAAAAAAAACCCTCAGTTGCAGCGTATTACCATGCACCCTGCTGTAAGTTAATAAGTCTGTCTTTTGCAGTTACCGTGCAGCCGGATCCTTTCCCTGTCCTGACTCCGCCCACAGTGACAACGGCTGTAACCTCAGTGCCACAGCAGCCTGGATACATCATCCATCATTCAACACAAAGTAACTGGACTCCACCTTTATTTTTTTCCTCTTGAAATAACACATAGAAGTCAACCAGGCTGGAGAACACACCACTGAATTTGCTCTTCTCTTCATCCTGTTCTCTCCTCCTCTCCTCCCCTGTTTCCCACCATATTTCATGTCTCTCTGTCTCTTTCCTTCTGTCTGCCAGTTGGCATAACAGAGACAGTGCAGAGCAGGCCGGCCCCGACAGTGGTGGTGGTCCAGCCGCAGGCCGTCTCTGCGCTGGGAGAGAGCCCCGGTGTCATACAGTGCCCCTACTGTCACCAGATTGTCACGACTAAAGTTGCATACATTCCTGGGAGGGCTGCCTGGTGCATGTGTTTACTCTTCACATTGATGGGGTGAGAGGACACACACACACACACACACACGATGACAAAACTTTCAACAAACTTATAACTTATGAGTGTATACAATGTGTGTGTGTTTCTAGGTTGGTCTGTGGCTGCTGTCTGATTCCATTCATGATGCATGGTGTCCAAGACGTACATCACTCCTGCCCACAATGCAAAAACCACCTGCATATTTACACCCGATGATTCCAATAGCATAAAGAAGACGCTCTTTCCCATCTAATCACGTTATTATTACTGCCAGTCCAGTCTCGAGAGCACATCCCTGAGGCGTTCTTTAGTGCAGATCTATTGTTTTTTCATGGTGTTAGAATATTTTGCGTCCATCAAAATGGACGATTTTGATCTACAAACCAGGCAAAGTCAGACTTTTTGTACTTTTAGCCTATAATCCTGTGTTTTGATGGGTGTTAATTGTAGAGCACAACAAGGACAAGAGTGATCAAATACATCCTTATGTGCATAAACTGGAAAACACCGTTTTAACACCCGCTCAAAGCATGTTTTTACCTCTTAACCCATGCCAAATGATCCCTCTGTTGTGTGCAGCATGCTCTGCACCACATTGCACTGAGGAATGTATGACTGACAGTGTGACTGATGCAAACAGACAGAGGGACAGAGGCGGGGACATTTATGATGAAGACGATGATGTGCAAGCCACGCATTTGAAGGCACTCAGCACAAACTGTAATTTAGCATCTTTTTCTTTTTTTTTTTCATGATTCATGATGACTTTATTTTAATAGCTTCGGAAATTTAAAAGAAGAAAAAAATGTCTTAAATGTTTCTCCTTTTCTCTTGTGGATTTATTAAAAAAAAAAAAAAAGCAAACTCATATTTAATTCAGTGATAAAGGAGGCTACTTGTCTAGGCATGGATATTTTATAGATATGTTTTTTTATTTATTAAAGTAAACAAAGCCCATGGAAAACTGTCTGAACAAGCTATAATTTATTCTTCTGTGTAGCTTTCTGTAAGTTATTGTTAGGCATGTATTTACAACTTCAGCAAATGACATTTCCACATCCATTTATTATTTTCCTAATATCATTATACCGGTCAAAAAATAGCTTTGGCATTACTTTTAATGGTTGTTTTTTGTCTGGCCGTGGTGTGTAAATATTGAATCACACCCTTCTTTTGACTGTATATTCAGGTCTTAATGCCGTTCCCTGATACGGGCCTGTTGTAAATGCCAGGCTTGGAAGATGGAGTGACAAAAAGCACTGCTGGGTCAGCTGTCGATTTGCCTTCACTGACCGATCAGTGCACCTCGGGTCCCTGCTGTTGTTGTGATGACATGTAATGTTCTGAACACCTGCCAAGCTGGACTCAACTTTCTCTTTTTTTTTTTTTTTTATACTCCAAAGTGGTGTTACTATCATCATTCATCACTCTATCATGTTGATAGGAAAATAAAATAAAAAAAGGTCTGAATTACTTTGACAAAGTCTGGTGCTTCTTTTTTTTTAAATCTTTGCAAGGAGTGGAATTTGATGTGAGTGTGTTAGTGTACAGTATTTGTGCATTTGTGCGAGTGTGAAAGAGAGAGAGATCGAGTGATTATGTGAGTGTGTGTGCTTTTGTGTTTGCATTTGACCTTGCAGAGCCAAATAGTGTAAGGCAAAGGGCATGGAGATAGAAGTGATATGCTTGATATGAACAGCAGCCAGCAGCAGAGATACAGCAGGGCTCAGATAGGAGAGTTAATCAGCTACAGACTGGTGGGCCAAGCACGGCAGATAACAATGGCATTCGCAACTACCAGCTCAGCACTGACACACACACACACACACACACACACACACACACACACACACACGTCCACACACTTATCAGCCCTTCCTTTCACCACCCCCTCCATGCCTTCCTGTCAAGCTTGTCCCAGCATTCAATTTGTCAGTCTGTGGGTAAACCAACATGAGGAGACTGTTGCTGCTGGGGGTGACGGCCTTCTGTCTCTGTGCGTGCATCACGGCTGACACACAGCCTGACCGACAGGGAGACAAATCACTCCCCGAGAAGGAGGGAGTTTTACAGCTGAAGAAAGGAAACTTCGACAGAGCACTGAGAAAACACAAGCAGCTGCTGGTGCACTTTTGTAAGTCACACAGAAACTCACCAAGCTTCATCCTGAGTATTTGTTTACACTGTGCAATGCCTGTGACTGAAACGTTTTTTGTATAGCCATCATAAACCTGTAATTATCTTCTTGGTGACTGCACAGCCAATTATAATCATGATCAAAAGCATTTTTCCAATCTAGCTGCCGCACATTGCAGCATATATTCATCTTTCTCTACAAGCTAAAAATCATGTCCTGTGTGTGTATGCGTTTCTTTGTGTGTGTGTGTGCGTATAGACGCACCTCTGTCTGGAGATGGCCATCGAGTGTCAGCAGCTTTCGAGGGTGCTGCCGCGGAGCTTCAGGGGTCGGAGGTCAAACTGGCTATGGTAGATCTGTCTCAGGAAAAGGACCTGGCCAAAGAGCTCAATGCGACAGGCCCGCCCACGCTGAGGCTGTACCTCTCTGGCGACAAACACAGCCCAGTTCCCTGCCCTGGTACACACAAAAGCTAATACCAGCTTCGTTCATTTCCCACCTGTAGTAAGCTCATATCAGCACAGGTTTATGGAGTTGTGATTTATCACCTGTATAAGAAACACAACCCTTTGATGTTAAATGATAACATCATAACATAAACATAAATCTTTCAACTTCAATTTTTCAACCTTCTGGGGTCCAAATGACTGATAAGGACAAAAAATGTTGATATCGGTCCATTATTGAGCAAGAAAAGTGCTTGTGTTTGCCACTGACAGGGTCAGATTGTCATTATAAGCGCTTGACAATATTACGGAAAGGATCACTACAGTGACAGACATTTCATTAGAAGATCTCTTTGCTCTTGGAACAGTATTTTAAGGTAAATGTGCTTTGGTGGAGGATTTCTTCTCTTCTTCGGCTGGTAGTTGTAATCCTGGTAAAAATAAAAAAAAAAAAAAAAAAAAAAGGTCACTGCAGAGCCCATGGTGTGAAAGGCAAATGATACCGACAGGAGTGTTTGGATCCATGTATAGCACAGCTAGCTACAACTTCAGTGTCTCCCTATCCAACATATAGCACTCTGCTACAGCAACTGTGGCAGGACATTTTGTTGCAACAATTTGGAAATGCTCAAACACAATCTATGTTTTTTTTTTTTTTGTTTTTAACTTTTAGATAACACTAGGCTGTGCTTCCTGTACTCCAAAACATCAAAATCTTCCCAGTGAAGATTCTCTCTTCTCTCTCTTCTCTCCAACTCTCACTCATGTTTCCACTGTTCTCCTGCAGCAGCTCATCTCTCTCAAGATTTTGGAGCAACCGTCTATCTCTGTGGGAATCCTTTCCGTAATGTTGTCCAACACTTGAGCAGCAATCTGAGCCTGTCAGTGGCAAAAACAAGCACTTTTAGTGCATGTAACTTGACAGACAAACTTGCCCAAAATGCCCAAACTTGCCCAAAAAAATCCTGAGTCCTGCTCAGTTCAGACCTGCAGTCAGATGTTGAGGATTAATTGTTGGTTTCCATGATTGTGACTTTTTAGTTCCAAAGAACAGTGCCTCCATTTTGACCTGGCTGAAGAGGAGAGCGGGGTCTCCTACTGACCTCATCACTGACCTTAGCCAATCAGAGACCACAGATGAACTGCAAGTCGTGGGATTGTTCAAGGTGACTGCCGGCAGTTTGATTCTCCTTGTATTGTCATTGGTGTTGCGACTAGACTAAATTCTATGAATAATAATGTGTGTGTGTGTGTGTGTGTGTGTGTGTAGGACCTGGACCACAACTACGTCCAGGTGTTTTATGCTGCAGCGGTCGACCTTCCTGACATCAGCTTTGTTGTGACCCAGGACAAAGAACTAATCAGCAAATACGATGTCACACATGATGTGGTGCTGCTGCTCCAAAAGGTGCTAAATGTACAATACACTCTAAATAAGCACATAAACACACACATTGATGAGTACACACTCTGGTATTGACATTACATAGGCCTATGTAAAGTTTTGTTTTATTTGAGGAAAAGAAAACTGTATCTTGCTACATTACCCTACAAAAAATGGATCCTGAGCATGGACACTTATGAGAAATTAAATGACTACCTCTTTTAATACCTTTAAAGTTAAAGCAAGAAACTCACAGGGCCATTTAAATAGCAGAGGCTGTTCTACATTTTTACAAAATGTGACAGAAGAAAATTTGTGGTTCTGTGTAAACCTGATATACTGTAAATTTCCTGAATTTTGTAATTTGTGACTTTTTTTTTTTTTTTTTAAATAGATCATCACATTATGCTGTGGGAACATAAACACAAACACAGTAATATTACAGCATACGGTTTTTAAACTCTTACCTGTGTACATTCTATGTGTGTGTGTGTGTGTGTGTGTGTGTGTGTGTGTGTGTGTGTGTGTATCTGTGTGTCTGTCTGGTGCAGTCTAAGCTCATCCAGGCATACAAAATGACCCCTCAGACGTCTAAGGAGGAGCTGATCATCTTTATCACCGTCTACCAGATGGAACCGGTCACTGAATACAATGGACAGGTATATACAATATTGCAAGGTGGTGCAATCCATGGGAAGCCAGTTTGTAACAGTTTTTCAGCTGTAGTGTATTAAAGAACTTTTTTTTTTTCAAATGACTGTATGTCTAACTCCTCTAGCCTGGTGTCCTTGTGTAAATTCAACACTTTCTCTGACTGAGCTGGTATTGAGAAACTTACTACTAATCATCAAGCTCCACTTGAACTATTGGTAGTCGGGCATCTGTGCAGTAGCACTGACAAACACCCATAAATCTCTTTTTTGGGTTCAATATATTCCGTTTTTAGTGCATTTGCTGCTACAGATGTGTGTCTCCTCTGCTTCACTCTCCTTTCGTCCTTCACCAGTTTATCAGTACGTGTCTCAATACTAACGCAATCAGTAATATTTTTAGGCCCGAGCCCTCCATCGGAGAGAGGGCCTATTGTTTTTGCTTCGTTTCTTTTTTCTTCTTCTTCTTCTTATTATTAGGCCCGAGCCCTCCATCGGAGAGAGGGCCTATTGTTTTTGCTTTGTTTCTTTTTCTTCTTCTTATTATTATTATTGCGCCGCTT
>OMLB01021271.1:0-15678 GCA_900302555.1 Myripristis jacobus
ATTTCTGACTGTGGAGACAGACAGTCCAAACCTTCAGATAATTTCTTGCACCCTTCTCCTAATTCATAATAATGAATTATCTTAGTTTTTAGGTCACTGGAGAGCTGTTTAGAGGCCCCCATGTTGCCACTCTCTAAGAAAGAACCTAGGACAAGCACAGCCAGCAATTACCTATGTTAAACAGCCTTTTACATTTTATTTTATTATAATAAAACTATGTAATGCTACTCTAAAGGGGCTTTCACATAGTGCGCGCTCGGCACCAACCTTGGCGCTGCAGCAATTCATTGTGTATAGTGGGGCGCGAGGGCACACCGCCAAGGAGGTTTGTAAATTTTTAACTTGGGCGCAGTGCCCTGTGATGTCGCATCGGCGCGTCCAATAGGAGAGAATACTGGGATCGGATAGGCGGATTTTGGCAGAAAGGCACACCAAAAATGGAAGAAAGCATCGTTGTGGCTGTCTCTGCGTGCAGAGCTGTGGGACACTAGACTTCAGTCATACTGGGATATCATTAAAAAAACCCAGGCATGGAGAGAGATATCCAACAATTTGGGAATACCAGGTGTGTTTAAAAACTGGAGATATATGATGTTTTTCCTTTCCACAATAGACGTTTTTTTTCTTCTTTTTTCTGCAGTTAAAGACCGATACTGTTGTAAACTGAAGCAAATGATTTTCTGAACGACAGGAGGTGTATGTATTTAGAAATCTAGATGATTGACTACCTCCTAGCATCTGTATCGGTTGCATAGCAACCAGCGCTACATATGTGCACAACGCGCATGCGTGCGCCCTACTCGCCGCCCTACTCTGCACCAGTCTGCGTGGTACCCAGCGCTGTACCCAGTGCAAGCGCGCCGCCAAAACCATGCGCTATGTGAAAGCCCCTTAAGAATTTCGGTCTGGAAAACACTCAAATGTCTGCGTCTCTGTAGGAAAACAAATCTTGTTGCTGAGATCTTCTCTTATCAAGGTAGAGTAAATTGTCATGAAATCTCAGAGGGGTGCCAAAACTTTTGCATACCACTGTATATGGCCCAAACCTTGATGATCTACATTTTTTCAGCAAGGTTTTCAAATTATTGTTGTTGTATCTTTCAGATACACATGTGATCATAGGGGGTGACTTTAATTGTGTGCTTGACAATTTTTTGGATAGATCAGCCCAGACAAACCAGCTGTCATTGACCACATCCTCAGTCTTGCAAAAGTTAATGTCAACGACACATTTAGTAGACATATGGAGGCTTCAGCATCCCACAGATAGGGATTATTCATTTTTTTCACAGAGACACAAATCGTTTTCAAGAATTGATTATTTTTTACTTGACACCAATTTAATATCGAACGTGATCTCCTCGGGCTCTAGTTTTGCAGACCTGGTGAGGTGGGGTCGCAGCGCAGCTGCGCTTCGCCAACTGGGTGTGCCAGGTGGATTTTGCAAGTTTGGCACGCCGTGCGCGGTGGCGCAAGTACTCCACCGTCCCTCCTACCGGCGGAAGGGAGGAGAGAAGGCATGGAGTGGGTTTGACACAGCCGTTTCACTTTAAACCAATCAAATGAGCCCCTGTCCTCGCCTTTAAAATGCGTTGCGTGAAGGCGTAATGAACGTTTACACAATTGACATGGAGGTCTACTGCGGCAGGCAGAGCGGAGCTGGCGTAGTGGAGGTTTGGCTGACAGGCGCGCAGTTTGCACAAGTCACCAAAATCTCACAGGCAGGCTTCCGGAATGTCAGGCACATTAACAATGCAATAAATACCGACAAAAAACACTATTCAATGCTACTATCTCAATCAGCACATACATATATCTCCATATCAACTGTCCCGTCACAACTGATGTCAGATCAAAGGAGATTGGCACTGTTTGTGCTGATTGTGAGGTTTTGGTGATGTGTGCCAGTCAGCCAAACTTCCACTGCGCTGGCTCCGCTCCGCCTTGCGCTGAAAGTAGACGTGGTTTCAGATGGCGAGCTTTGGGCGCACCTCAGCGAAGCTTCTTAGCACAAAACTGTCACTGCGGCAAGCTGAATCTGTTGACACCTCCCCCTGCTGCGCCACCACTCCCATCTCAGTGCACCTCGGTCTGCGAAACTTGCAAACCGTCCGCCCCTCGCGTTTCGCTGGTCCAAACTAGCTCTGCACGGGGTTCGCCTCACTGTGCCACCCTGCGCTGCGCCGGGAAACTAGAGCCCTAGATGTTAAAAGTGGCAATCAGGAAAATTACTGTTGTTGTTCTTTTGGTCATCTTTGGGTTACGCAGTGATCGCTGTGGTGTTTCTGCTCCGCCCTTCCCAAAGATTAGCTGTCAGCTGAACAGTGTCCACTACTGTGACGGCCTGTTCCTTAAATGTTCTTCTGATGAAGTCTGACTTGCTGTTGGTGGTGTCCTTTTTTCCTTGTCTGTTCAGCTGTTCAGTCTGTCACGCTAACTACTTCTACTGAAAGAGATGCATCACTACCTGTACACCTGGTATGTTTCCCAGGAAAAGCCTAACAACCCCATGTGCTTAGAACAACACACTCAAAAGCTTTTATGAACTGGATATAGGACGAATATTGTTATATCTCTTATCATAGTGCAAAAAACCAGATATTTAGATTAATACCATATTTATCCAAACATGTGAACCATATCCTGTTAGCTGTGTCCTGAGGGAGTATTTGAAGGCAAAAGGAAAGGTAAAACATATTTACACCTGGTAAATACACATTTAAAGAGCAACAACACTCAGTGGCGTCTCATGTGAATTAGCCTAATACAAGCTTAGCCTATTATGGAGGAGCAGCTAGAGTTTAGCAGCAGAACCTATTGCTTCCACATACTGCAGGTGGAAAGCACAGGGATAATGCACTCTTTGCCAAAAAGCCTTTTCACATCACACAAGTCATATTTAATACATTTACACATTTTGTTATTGTGAATATCTTAATTAGGATCTGTACAAAGTAGCTGGGTTGTGTATGAAACTATATTACTATTTGCTCAAAAATAGGGTTTCACTTGTTTCTGACATATCACAAATACATTTCTAATCAACATATTTTGTATGTAATTTTCATTACTTTAGCCACCGAAACCACTAAGGTTAGGTTTAGAAATAATAAAAAAAAAGACTTGGTTAAAGTTAGGCTTCGATATAAAAACCACTTGGTTCATCTGACTTCAAACTTGACACTGCTCCTCTTTGGGTGCTCAGCAATACACCTGCCAGGTTTGAAGTGAACTTTTCAGCAGGTGTTTCTGCCTCCGGAGCCGTAGAGTCTGCATCCGTGATTACAACCCCGCCCAACATGGACTGTGTCACAACCACTGTTGTCGTTACTGCTATTATTAACACTACAATTACTGTGCAGGCCAATGTTGAACTTTAAAGGGATGACATTATTCTGTGTCCTGCAATTTGCTCCTCCCTCCTCTCTCTCTCTGTCTCTCTCTCTCTCTCTCTCTCTCTCTCTTTCTCTCTTTCTCTCTGTCCATCTCTCAACCCTTCTGGTCAAGGCAGATGGCCCGGCCGTGGCGATGAGGTTTTGTTAAAAGGGTTTTTGTCCTCGCCACTGTGGCCCTGTGCTGCTCTTGGGAGAGATTTTGGTTCATGGATTTGGTCTATATCTGTTGGGTTTCTGTAAAGCGCTTCGAGATAACTTTTGCTATGGTTTGATGCTATACAAATAAAACTGAATTGAATTGAACTGAACTGGATGAATGGTTCATCCACTTACAGCTAGATGAGATACTGAAAGATCAGTGATGTTGGATCGATTTCTTGTGTTTGCATGCTCGTGACAAAAAACTCTCTTGATATCAGGATATGGCAAAATGACTTCAAACAGGGCTGTCAACTCATTACACCACATATCCATCTTCAGTCTGACATTGCCTCCATTCTAACTGATTTCTATGCAGGAGGGGGATTTGATTTTTGATTTTCCTCAACCAAATGCTAGAGACCAACGTATCCCTCTGGATCTAAAGTCATGTTGAAGTCGACACTGATACGTAACCATGCCAACATGCATGTTTTGTCAGGGTTTTAAGAGTGGAGTGCAGCGAAGTAAAAACTATGATGTTGTATGAAGACATGCCGGGTATTTCATCATCCATTTTCTCGTGTTAGCTACAGTGCTATCTGGCTCTCAGTCTCTGGCACAGGTTGATTACGTCCACGCTTGACCAACCCTACAACAGTGCTGATTGTCTCGCCAACCGAGAAAACGCTGTTGAACTGAACAACACCAGATCTGCAGAATTACTCTAAACTTTGTGATTCACACGTGATTCACGGGTCACGGGTCAAACTCAAACCAGAAAATGATGAAAAAAAATTGCAAAAAATGACCAGAATATTAGCAATAAAATGTTTTTTTTGTTTTGTTTTGAAATGACAAGGAAATTATATGTATAATGATTGAAATGATCTTTTCAAAGGTCATAGTACTGATGCTGGATCAGATATCTTGTCTCTTGTGAAAAGCATTTAAACCATTGCTCATTTTGTTGAACACTCCCCCTGGGAGACCTTCAAGGACCCCACTTTGTAAACCACTGCACTATATGGATATGTGTAACACCTGCAAGACCTCTATAGTACAGAAATAATAAAATGATTATGTCAAATGTACAACCAAAACCATCAGCAAGCCAATCAACACTCAAAGGCCTCAGCCTATGCATTGAATTCCATTAGTATGAGCAGGCGTTACTCCCGCTGGCAAGCATGCATGTTTACGCTTTTAACACTTGCACTTTGAAATGCCTTAACACTTTCACTTTGAGATGGAGATTTAGAGGAGCTTACCCCACCCCTCCATACCCCCTATGGTGGCATCCTGCTTAGACATGCCCTCAGGAGTATGACATGAATATAAATGTGAAATTAATATGAGGCTGGAAGGGTGGCATCTCTCAGATGTATGCAGATTCACTCAATGGTGCTCGATCAGTATGTATGGTTGCCGGTAGACCTCAAGCTATTTGTTTGCTCAATTTATCCCTCCTCAGGCTGGCTGACGGTGGAGGGTTCTTAGATATACTGTATAGATGGTAATGTACGTCTGGCTCTCTGTTTAAAACCCTAATATGAATATCAGTGCTGCGTCTGTACCAGGATGTTACTGAGTGTTGTCTGCAGTAAAGGCTAAAAGCATTGTGCAGATATGAAATGCAATTACTACATAAGTCAAGCATGCCAAAAAAACATTAATTACTACAGCCATGGCAAGTTGTGAGAAAGAGTTGGCATGTCACGGGAATTTGAGGAGTCAAGTAAGCGTTTTCCACCCCACTTTAGCAGAGATCGTGTCAGCGTGCAGCTTTGCGTTTCATCTCGGTGCACCATGGTCTCCCCCTCCAGCCCACAAACACACACACACACACAAACAGACACAGACACACACACAATGATCTTGAACTCTCGGCAGGCTGGAGATTTTATTTCCTGGTAGTGTTGTGCGAAATGCTGAATCACGCTTGACTGTGAACATGGGTGAGTCAAGAGCAGCGGCCCCCTCTTCCTCTTCACTCTCACATTCTGTTCCTCTTGATGGTACAGTAGCTTTTGCAAAAAAGCTCATGAATTTTTATGTGGAAATCAAGGCCGCTAACTCCTACGCCTGTTAGTGTCTGCCGGTTCACTCATCCATCTCAATTATGGCAGCCGACTAAAAAAAACGACTCAAAAACTCACCTCTTCACACTTGCTTCTGACATTTCTTTCACTGTTTTTGTTATTGTTTTTTTTTTTTTTTATGATGTTGACGTGATGTCCAGTTGTTTTGCCTTGTACTGGTATTTGCTAAATATTTGCTATATATGTGTGTGTGTGTGTGTGTGTTTGTGTGTGTGCGTCACAAAATTCTTCTTCATCTTCTTCTTCTTCTTCTTCTTCTTCTTCTTCTTATCATTACTATGGCAATCTAATTGGTCAGTGAGTACCAAAGTATGTCAAAATATATTGGCCTTATTCAGCTGTGGAAATGGACTGATATACTCGATATACTGTCCTTCATGGTCTAATTTAGGTCTAATCCTGTGAAATATCAAGTTAGTTAAGAACATTGTCTTTTCCAAATGTGTTTTAAATCAAATGCTAAAGAAGAAAAGCCTATTTTCTCTTTGAATCCTTCATAGCAGTATTGTCACAGCCAGTTTCTAATCACAGAGAAAATTGGCACAAACTATTTTAAAATAAATGCCACACTTGAGGGAAAAGAGTATTTTGTTTCTAATGTATGCTGATAAAGAGTCGATGAAGTGAAGAGCCAGTTACGTCGCTGATTATAAGTTTGGAAATGTGGATTGAAGCCATTGGTTCTGGGCTTTGAATGTGTTCTCTAAAAATGTTAATATCAAGTGTGCTTTATGTTAACTCGCACCATCCACCAAACTAGGTTTCCAGTTCCAAGAAATATTATCAAGCCGAGTGAGTCAAGCCTGTAAATATAACATCTCCAAATGAAATATGAATCTCTAATCTGTAAAGCGAGGAGCCAGGGTGTCAGACAGGATATTCTGGAGTGTCTCTGACTTGTATTGGTGAGCTGCCGACATTAATGGCAAGCTGGGCACCCAGGTGTGGAATATGGGGCTAAGTAACTAAATTGTGATGAATGTCTCACAGCTTTTCTTTGTAATGCTTCTTTTTTATGGCAGAAGGGTCTGCTGTCTGTTCCCATAGACTTCTGCCACTATACAAATCCTGGCCTCCACTAGAGAGACACAGTGAAGATGTACTTTCCAAAACCTCCTAGAACTAGTGCATATACACAGTCTTTGGCCTTGTTCTTCCATGTACTTCATCAACAGATTCAAACAGAGTTTAAGCCTTTGAAACCTTATCAAATTAACTTGATTTCCTTCAAAATCATGGCAAAAAGTCCACAGCTTGAAAAAAGAGTGGTATGACCCTCTTGCTGTATATCTAATTTTGTTAAGGTTTGAGAAAGTACATGATTTCACTGATGAATTCACTGTTACTTTTGGGAAAATATGGAGCTTGGATGTTGCCTCTTTGCTCATCTGATCTGTGACAAATGTCACAGATTAGGTCAGACATTTCTTTACTCTGATGTCTTTTCTCTGTCATCCTGATGTAGTCTGGAGATAGTTTTAAAGTTGGGCCTCTGCAGTAAAATGCCTACATTGGATCTACGCAGGCAAGATTCTGACATTCAGCCAACTGCGATCTTAGATATACAGCCTACATCAGGCCAAAATACATGTGCTTTCTGGGAAGTAAATTATGAACAGCACCATCACAAAACAGCAAGGATTGTATTATGGAGGTACTGTTACTTGTAAACACGAAAACTGCCACTGTCTTAGTTTTCCTTCTCCACCTATGGAAATTAACTATGGTTTTACTAAGGTTAGCAAACTATGCTAACTATGTCTTTTTGGTGAAATGTAAAACCCAAGGTTATATGATGCGCTACCCACTGTTTTTCTACAGTATTACTGGCAAATTAATTACAGTTACCAAAATGTATGGTTAGGACATTTACCATAGTAATATATCTTGTCACTTATTGAATATTTGCTGATTTTACAGGATTTTTTTATATTTAATT
Organism: Myripristis jacobus; assembly: GCA_900302555.1. Classification (NCBI taxonomy): domain Eukaryota; kingdom Metazoa; phylum Chordata; class Actinopteri; order Holocentriformes; family Holocentridae; genus Myripristis; species Myripristis jacobus. The sequence goes on from OMLB01021271.1 coordinate 7,575, forward strand.
ATAATCATATTTTTTAAAAATATTCTATTAATATTATTACGAAGAATGTCATTTTTTCATTATTCATGTAATCAGTGAATACCATTGTAGTCACATGGTTAGGAGTACAGTAATCACTGTTAGCATAAAGTACCATAGTATAACTGTGGTGACCACATAAAAACCAGTTCATTATCTATATCACAGTGATGTCAATGGCATACTATTTTCTCTTCCCTCTGGCTGTGGCGAGACAAAAGCAAGCGTGTAGAGATGGAGACTAAACATTCCAAGGGCATAAGACTATTTAAAAGCTGAACTTCAGAGCTATTTGAGACTGCCAATGTGAGGTCAGAGTCAGTCACTAAGGGACTAATGAGTTAGTACAGTGTACCAAGATAGATTATTTAGATGTAAATGCCATTAATCATCACAAATTAACATGCCATTTAAAATAATAGCCCATTGTTCCTAAACTAACAGGGAGACATTCTTGCTTTGATGTCACAAAACCAAAAAGTACATCCCAGAGGCCATTTCAATCAAAGTAAAATCAACTCAACCCTTGTGAATTTGGGACTGGAGCTGGGACAATCAGATTATTGAGGTACTCACTTGAACCGGTCCTTGTTCTCTAAGGAGCCGGTCCTGCGCAAGGGGACTGACAAAGGCGGATTAGCCGGCATACCATCCTACCCGTCTGGCCTCCACATCAGGACCAGACCCCGAGGTCCACAGATCCCACCAATTAACTTGTCACTCACTCTCCTCTTTTTCCTCTTTTTTCCCACACCGAGACTTCATGGCTCCATTGGTGAAATGGCTTAACCTCCCCTCCAATCCCCGACTCCTGAGTGGAGAGGTATTTGGGTATGTCTTTACCTTTACCCGGAATTCCCATCAGTAGAAGCTTTTGTGAAAAGAAAGGACTCAAGTGTACTGCTTGTTGGGTTTGGCTCAATCAACGAGGATGGTTTGACCCTACTTATTGTACCTCTAACATGTGTGTGGTTAGCTCTACACGGATCAGAGATCACGGTTGTTGGTGAAAATTTGAAGGAAGTGAACAGGCACACAGTTATTCAACTACACATGCTGTTGAAGGTCGTTTTACCCTACCAAAATCCAAGACCTTGACTCAACGTACCGTGACATATAGAGCAATGCAACAGTGGAATCTGCTTCCCTATTCTCTTACTCAATTAAATCTTAGCAGCATGAAAAAACAACTAAAAATCTATTTTCTAAATATGAATTTTCATCATTGATGTTCCTTATGATATCAAAGTTTCAATAGTTTAAGATGATTGTTTCCATCCTTTGTGCTTTTTTGTGACCAATTATTCATTGTTTGTACAAGGAAGGCCAAGCACCATGACAGTCACAGAGGTATCACAACCTAATCCCAACCTAATCCCATCCTCTAATCCCAGGCAAGGTAAAACAGTGTACCTGTTCCAGCAGTAAAACTTCTAAAACAGGCTTTATACTCAATAAAGAGCAAATGTTCTTATAGTATTCTATACATACATCTCCTGCATACGTGTATGCATAAATGCATATATGTCATTTTTGACCTACTTATTGAAACACGGTGTTGTAATAGAATAAATCTATTTTCTTAAAAGGTAATTAAATGAAAAATGTGAATGGAAAAGTATCAAAACAAGATTTTTGAGGAATACGTAGAATATGATAGATCAGGGGTGTCCAATCATGTGCCATGGAGGGCCAAGAGGCTCCACCGGGTGATTTCACTGATTAGTTCCTCCTCTCTGATACAAGGTGAGGGGATCAGTGAAGTGAAATATTTTCATTGCAAGGATAATGCAAAATAAAGAACTGACACAGGTCACCTTTGACCCACTTATGCTTTGAAAGGTTAACTGAAGTGTGCACTCATGTGGTTTCAGTCCACATCCAGGGTTTCCAGCTGATGTATTTACCCGTGACTGACACTAGAATTATTATCTACCGCCACTTACATTCCTACAGAAAAATATATAAGTACATAAAACTGTGACCAGACGTTGTCACAAACATGTGATCACATAAGGGGGACCTCAGAAAAGCATGTGTTAACTGAGAACTTTGAGTCAGTCTAGGAGGGCTGGTAATAATCTCAATACAGAGAGTAATTAACTAACAATTAATTTAAACTGTAATTAATAATCTATCACTGAGGTCTTTGACAGCAACTCTGTGTTACAGATACATTTTTGATAAGCAGGTATAAATCATCTGCCACTGGGCTTGCTTTTCTACACTTTTTTGGGGATACTCACAAGTCAACAAAAACACACCTCCCATGGTTACAGTGTCAGCTTTGATAAATCTCATTAGCCCTTACTCTATGCGCTTATTTGCATAATCGTGTCTCATGTTCACCAGCCCGAGGTTGCAGAACCTCCACAAAGGCATCTGTATGGTGATGGCCTGATGAGTGATTTTGCCCGTTTTCTCGACAGAATCTTGCCGTTTGTGTCAAAGTGTGTGGTTTTGTAAGTACCCTCACTGCGCTCTGATGTGCTTTTCAGAGAATGAAACATATGGCAAATCTATCCCACACTTATTGTTTTTTTTTTTTTTTTTTTGGCTTCTTTCCTCAAACATCGCCAAAATAAAAATCACAATACACTTAATGCAGAAGCAGCAGGCTGCACTCTGTCCCACTGGAATTTACTGTGCTTTGGCATCCGCCTGAGCTCTCTCCTCAATATTTTGCCTTTTGTTGTGTTGTTGTTCCTCTATCATTCTCTGATAAAGCCAAACATTGTTCTATTATTCATTCAATTCAATAGTATAGCTATTTTTCCCACTGAGTTCAGTGCAACAAAATCTGTGCGTTGGTTACATGGTCTGCAGGTCATCAATAAATTACAGTGTTTGGTGATGCAGTAGAAGCAGTACAAGTAGAAACCCCACTGTAGCTGTGTGTATGATGTGGCTGCCATGACTGAAGACAAACAGTGGGCCTTATTCATGGATGTTTTCAGATCCTTTCTGTTACACAACAGATGACTGAACATAGAGGTTTTACCAAAAAAGCACCAAGACACTAGACCAGACATCCTAATTCAGCTTTGTTTTTGTGTTATTAGTATTAAGACTGTTACACAAAAAGGGAAAATAGGGAATTTTGCATCTTTAAAGGAAAATTTCATCCTTATTAAATACTTAAACTCTTAGCTATATTTTAGATGCACCTGGCATTTCTGGCTTTAGTCGTGTACATTTTTTATTCAAACATCTTCTTGTACCTCTGCTTCACCCAAACCTTTAGCTAGCAGCCACTATTGTATTCTACTGACACTACTATGTCTGATACTGAAATTGGAAAATTCAATAAATAAAAGTTTTAAACAACCATGGCAAATTTGCAATACAGTTAGGCCCATTTGGACAGTGACATATTATTCATGATTTTGCCTTTGTGCCTTTGATTTGAAATGGAGTAATCAAGACGTGGCTGAAGTGCAGACATTCAGCTTTAATTTAAGGGGTTGAACAAAAATATGGCATTAACTGTTTAGGAATTACAGCCAGTTTTCTACATTGTCACCCCATTTTCAGAAGCTCAAAAGTCATTGGACAAACTACACATAACATACGTAAGTAAGAATTATATTCAATATTTGGAGGAAAATCCTTTGCAATCTCTGACTGCCTGAAGTCTGGAACCCATGAACAGCACCTTGCTTTCAGACTTTAAAGGTAACCAGCTGGAGTTTCACAGTAGGATCAGTTGATTCTGTTGTGGGCAAGTCCAGTTCAAGCTCTCTCTCTCTTTGTCTCTCTCTCTCCTTTAGTCTCGTACTGACAGACAAGACCGCGGTTAATCCTCACTTTTTCTCTCACTCTGCCATGTTTTGTTCCCACAAGGAATTCCCACTGGAATAAATCCTTCCTCGTTCTCCAGCCGGGTGTTGGCGGTTGTGCGTTGTAGCCGGACTCCCTCCCCAGCCAGTCGAAGCTCTAATATAATTTCATATTGATTTCTTGTTGACCTCCCATGAAGCAGTCATCATTCTGTAATGCGCTCCACACATCTTCGTAATGAAATCAATAGCCCCCTGCTGAACAGAACTGTGATAGGACTCTCCGGGAACTCAATGCTATTACAGAGTGGGCACGGGGCACATTTTGAGGTTAAAGATGGGATTTTCACTGTCTCAGCTCATACAGTGAATCACATGTGACGATACACTCTATATTAGGTGAAAAAGATACGCTCTGGCCTGCAGCCGTATTTGTGGAAACAAGTTTTCACATCATTTCACTAGTGCTCACTGCTCATATTGGCCAACTCCAGCGTACTTGCCTCAGCTCAGTCATTTTTGCAACTTGTGTCAAATGAGTTTGTGGTTGTGATTGAACTGTTTTTGCAGATGTAGTTGAACTGAAAGCGGGAGAAATATGTTAAAAGTGGGAAATATATATTAAAGGATCATAATGTGATTTTAAATCTTTGGGCCATTTACTACAATTTATCCACATTTTACATTGCAACAAATCACTTTGAAAACGAATTCAGGGGCACTTTCACAGCATATCAAAAAAAAAATTTCCAATTAGAATTTTTAGCTGCAACACCTTCTAATGTTCTGCTTCTGGGCTAGAAAAAAAAAATCATCACCACTCAAAATCACTGGTCCTTTAAATTTGCAAAAAGTTGACAGTTTCAGTATCCACAGATATTAGCAGCATACGCGGCACTGCTTCCTACTTCTTAGAGTGTTTGGACAGATCATAAAGACACATTATGATTTATGCAATTAAATTGCTTCCCAAAAATGGTAAACAGTGACATTTCAGGTAGGGATACTTCATGTGAGAGCAGATGCTGCCACATGAAGTTATGTCCATTCAGTATTACTTATAATGTGACAGGGAACTTTTTATAAGGAAGAATAAAGTTTACGTGCGTATTACAATGACAAATTGTTACAGTCATAGCAGTCAGAGTCGCACTGGCACTCTTCACTAAATCTGTCAGCTGTACATGTGTGTGGCATTCTTCTGGTAATGGCAGTAAATCACATTGTGCTGCGGAATGGTGCTTATGAGGTCGAGGGAGGCAGAGGGAGGGGCGATATGGAGGTGTGACACCATTTATTCAGGTAGGGTAACCTACCTCTGAATGCATATGGGGCTAAATTAACCTTCTGAAACCTGGGCAAACTGATTTAAAATGAAATCACAAGCAAATAACTATGAAAGTAAATTGTAGATTACAAAATATTACCCCCCCAAAAAGTCAAGAAAATTCTCACAAAAATGTAATTACCAACCAATTATCAGAAAATAACCTGAACATGACCAAAAAAATTGTAAAAATAATCATAACAATAATGAAAACAAAATACAGGAAAATTACCATGAAATTAGGAAAAGACATGAGTCAAAAAGGTGGTTATCATAAAAAAACATTTAGAAAATGTTTAGAATGAGAAATGATTATAATTCCATAATGAAAATTCATTTACAAGGAAATTACCATAAAATTATAGAGAACATTGTTTAAAAAATGACAAGAAAATGAAGAAATAACAACCCTCCTCAAAAAAGTAAACCTGCTAAGCGAAAAGCCCTAGTGCCCATGGGCTCCTGTTTTTCCAAGAATTACATTTACAAAAAAAAAAAAAAAAAAACATCCAGCAAGCAAGTCATCCCACAGAGTGAATAAGTGTGATGAGCCCTGCAGCTTTATAAGATTACAGGCAAAATTCTATGTTGTCTCTGTATTGTTTGCCCCCCTTCCCTCCCCAGCATTTGCAGCATCTCCTCTGGACTGTGTGCGATGTCCTTTAACACGCTTAACACCCACCGTCTATTTGGATGACATCGCCATCGTCTACCAATGACAGCACTGCTGTGGAAACTGTCAAGGTGACTTTTGCACATCCGACCCAATTTGCCAGTGGCACTTGCTAAGCCAATGTTGACTGTGGGGCTTTTCCACAGTTTGATTTTGAAGAGGCGCTTTGGACGTGCACCAACACGGCAAAACACACGGTGCTGAAGTGAATATGCTGGTACAGTTTCAAGGCTGCTCTGTGACTCAGAACCGCTCTGTTTAAAGTGGCAGTTAACCCGAAAAACACATGATAACAATTAAACCTGGTAAGATTCTTCTTGAAAAGTTTTACATATAAACAGTAATATTAATAATAATAATGATTAATCAAGGCAGTATTTCTGTGGCTGGAGTTATGCATCTTTTTGTGATAGGCCACACCCACCACCACACACCTTTGGCCAACTGGCGTAAAAGGTTATCAGCTCTTCCTTGCCCCATGACCAAGACTTCCACTAAATTTTGGCCTGTTACGTGAATCTGTTTGGATGTTATGTACCTTATTGTGATAAGCCAAACCCACTGCCACGCCCCATTTTGGCCAGTCAACATAATCAGCTCTTTCTTGCCCCAGGACCAAGCTTCCCACAAGATTTTGCCATGTTTCGTGAATGTGTGTCCAACGTTATGCACCTTTTTGTAATCAGCAATGCCCACCAGTCAGCATTAAAAGTTAATCATCTCTTTTTTGGTCCATGATTGCCCCCGTCCAACTCCACTGACAGAGGTAGTAATGGGAAAATAATAATAAGACAAAGAAGAAGAAGAAGAAGAAGAAGAAGCAGAAGAAGAAGAAGAAGAAGAAAAGGAAGAGCATCCGATTCAAATAGGACCCAATAAGGTGCCCAGTATTGGAGAAAATATGGCATTTGTCCACAAATATCATATTCAACATCTTTCCTTAATTCTTGGTATAAACTTTGAGAGACAGTGATCACAAAGTGACGGGGTAAATGTGAGCTCTGTGAATTTTACTGGCAAGATGCTATCTGATTTCTGTGTAAATAAGTTCAGAGTTTTCATGAAAGTTTCTCTCGTTGCGGTTTGGAGCTGCCAACAAGCAAAGTGGCCTGGTGCAGCATTAAATGGTGGAATGATATGATGTTAAGATGATAGAGTTTCAGTGTTCAGCTCAGTGATAGTGACATCCGTGTCTCTGAGGGTGGAAAGAAGTTAGTGCGATGTGGACACTGCGCTTAGGAGCTGGGGATTGGCTGTATCTCTAAAGGGCTAGAGATTTCTTGAGTTTGAGTGTGCAGAGGAGAGAGGGGATTTGTCTGCCGGGGCCAGTGATAGGCCACTCATTATCAGATAAGGACAGACTCATGCCCCCTGTGAGGTTAGGAAACTGCACCTCCACACTCTGAGAAAGAAAAGCAGCCTCTGTTTTTCTAAAGTTAAAGTGCATTGCTGTTACATTGCAACACACCATTTTGCAAATCACATGGTGGTACTAAAGATTTCACAACATATAATCAAAATATCTCCATTTTCACATTTGCATTCTTGGTTGAAACACCCACAAAGTCACCAACATTCATAAACCATGGAACTCAGAATTGGCTTTGTAAAGAAAGTGTTTCCCTGGAGACTATTTTCTGGTGGAGAAACCATTTCATTCTGCCCAATATCAAGTCATCAAAACACAACAGTGCTGCTGCTTTTAGGAAAGCTAATGTGGACAACTTTATTACAGTGATGGAATACTGGTGTGGAGAAAGTCTCTGAAACTTCATTTTCATATTGTAATGGAATTAATGTCCAATGTCCAATTGATAAAAGGTAGGAAAAATAATAATATATAATATACTTCAATGATATAATATACTTAATGTATACACCTCATGTCTATATGTGAAGTATACATTTTATAGATATTATGCTAAACATGCAGAATTACTGGTATAGTCCTTTAAAGTCTTAGTCCTTCAGCAGTATTTTTGGTGTTGTGGTTTGTTAAAGTGCCATAACCAAATCAATCCAGGTAACAGCCATTCTGAAGTGCCCCTCTGCTACATACTGACAGGCAGCCTGTTTCACTCCTTGTAATCACCCTGCATGAGAGCGTCAGCGTAATGCCTAAAATTTCGATATAAAATGTGCTTGGTATTCATACACAGTCGTGTGTTAACACCTGCAAAATGAGAGTCATGGTATAGGAAAGACTGTAGGTCTCTGGCACACGCGGGCCTGACACATTAAATAGCTTTCAAATGAACAACAGCGGAGAGCTGGCATGTCTGACAGGGGCTGATAACATTGTATACA
>OMLB01021274.1:0-24097 GCA_900302555.1 Myripristis jacobus
CTCCTGTTTCATCCCATGCATGTGCGTGTGTGTGTATGTGTGTGTATAGATATATATATATATATAGATATATCTATATATATAGATATATCTATATATCTATATATATAAATATATCTACGTATATATCACTATCTATCAAATCTGTTTTCTGTGTTATTGATCTATCTGTCTGATTCATTTTATTTGTCTCAGCTTAAAGAATGCATCCGGTCCCTTGATCAAGAACAGTCACACACACCCTTCAGACAAAGCAAACTTACCCAGGTAAAGCTTTACACACGTGTGTACACATACAAGCCGGTGTGTTCTCAAATACTACCAATGGGTAAATTGTCAATCACAGAAAACTGCATTAAATTTACTTTCAAATACTTCCCTGTGATTTCATACATTTTCTAACAGATAAACGCACACAAGCCCACAAATCTGGCACTTTAAAGCAAACCATAGATAGTATGCTTTCTAAAACACTATTTGTTCCGTGTCTGACATAAAAAGATACCGGTACCTTGTACCACGTATCAAGGCTAAGTCCTTACCCGCAGCAGCCTGGGTTTGATTTTGGCCTGAGCCCTTTGCTGCATTCCATCCCCCATCTCTCCTGCTTTTCCTGTCTCTCTACTGTCATTATAAAAATAAAGCAAAATGCCCCAGAACTAATCTTTTTTTTTTTTTTTTTTTTTTTTTGAAGATACCCTTCTGTCTCTCTCTAACATTGCCTTTGCACCAGTTTCGTAAAAAAAAAAACAAAAAAAAAAAACAAGCAAACAAACAAACAAACAAAAACCTCTTGATCATCTGTGTTTCCATATTTAATCGGCTGTATTCTCATTGCAGGTTTTGAAGGACTCCTTTGTTGGCAACTCAAAGACATGCATGATTGCCAACATTTCACCTGGTCACTTAGCAAGTGAACACACACTCAACACACTGAGATATGCTGACCGGTAAGTGTGACGGAATGGGATATGAGCTGCCAAAAAGGTTTGGTTAGCAGTTTGGAGCATATTCAGAGAACTGGGAAAATTTAACATCTGACTATATGCACTTAAGTGCCACTGTGTAAATAATTCATTATATGACTTAGTATATTTTCATTTTAGATATTTAGCAGACTTACATTAAATACAAATACAGGAATAACTGAAAATATGTATTCTACCTTGACAGGTAGTTTGAGCCAGTGTTTTGTCTTAGGGAACCAGGCTGAAATTTTTTAGTCCCAAACTGGTTTTGCAGGCTGCTGAACAAGTAACAAACATTTACCTTTCAGCTAGGCAATATAACAACTGTATCTTTGGCTGCCAACCTACTGGATTTTATTTTGCCTGCTTTACATTTTGTGACTTGGGGAAGCTTTGGTACATAACATAGCCAGTAGTGTTATGTATGTATGCCCACAAAACCATTTGTAGACCAGTTTACATCTTTTGTCAACTCAGATTCAGCCACTGACCCTGTGCATGACAAATACAGATGTATGAGACAACAAGGAAAATTGAGAGTGATAAAAGACAAATCTGTTTTATTTGTATGTTTAATAGGGTAAAGGAGTTAAGAGGACAAGGAGGAGTGAGAGCAGGAAGAAGAGGCAAGACAGCCCCTTCCCCTAAACGTAACCAGTCCAGCAGCAGCAGTGGTGGCACCCGCGGGAAAAGTCCCCATAAAAGGCCAAAGTTAGGGAGACAAGGAGAGGCTGCTTTCACTGCTACGCCTAGCAGAAAGATGCCCATGGGGGGTGCTATTCTCTGCTCCACACCCAAGAACAGCAGAGGCGAAGAGGAAAGAAGTAGAGGGCTTCGAGAAGAAGACATGGGATTTGAACACATTGCCCCAGTTAGAGGTTCACTGGTAATAGGTGATAAGAGGCAGAGGAAAGTGGGAGCAGTGAAGAGAGAGGGTAGAAGAAGAGAAGATGAGGAAGGGTATGGTAGAACTGATCGTGCAAGTGACACAAACAGAGACCAAAACACTAGGGTGGTAAGACAACCAGCCGAAGAGGGGATTCAGTCTTGGGTCATGACTAGAGAGGGAGAGGTCCAAGCAGTTTCCTCAGCTGGCTTCAGCCATAGAGAAAAGGAGGAACGGCTGTGGAAAGAGCAGAGACAACAAGTGGACAGGAGTGGAGAAACATACTGTGAACCACAAAGAACGAGGGAGAGGGATTTAAGGAGGGATGGAGAAGGAGATGAGGAGAGAAAGAGGCACCTGAGATGGTATCACGAGCAGCTCCAGCAGTTTCTGCCCCCATCTGCCCCTTCTTCTGTGCACCTCCATCCTTCACCCTCTGTCTGTCTTTCCTCACGTTCCTCCAACGAGCCCTTTCTCTCTACCTCTGTCTCTTCATCTTCCTGTCCCTCTCTCCCACCCTCTTCCCAACTTTCTTTGTCTTCCTTTATCTATCATGGTCTGCAAGAGGTGGTTGATGCATACAGAGCAAGGGCTCAGGTCAGGGCTGAGGTTAATAGAGGACACTTTGATTGCCTGAGAAGAGACGGTGAGAGCCCTCAAAGCTACAATAAAAATAGCGATGAAGGTGATCATGGTGACACAGGTGGTGTTGGTGAAGAGTGGAGGGTTCCTAAGGAGGAGACAGAGACAAGAAGTGGAGTAGTCAGAGGTAAAAGTGAGAAAAGGAGGGCATTGGAGGCAGCAGGGGGAGGAGAGGGAGAAGGAAGGAGAGAAGAATGGAGGCCAACTGGGATGGAAGCAGGACAGAGAAGGTGGGCTTGGGCCACTGAAGAAGTGGACAGTCTGGCAGACTCAGTGTTAATCCATGGAGAGGTGCCGGTATCGTCCAACCATGATTCAGAGGAAAGATGGAGAATGGTCGAGGAGGATGAGGAAGTGATGGATAACTCAGATATCCCGATTGAGGCAGAATGGAGCACTGAACTGGAACCACAGGGAGTTTATAATTGCGGTTTAGTGTCCACACTAAACGACAACAGTCACAATAGCAGCCTCTTTGACCACATCCAGGTACACCGCCCTCATCTTGACCAACCCCATCAACGAGCTCCAGCAGAACGGCCCCTCTCTCCAGCCTGTGACCACACAGACACTGTCCCAGCCTCTGTCAAACTCAATGATCTCTCCCTTGAGTCAAAAGATACCAATTCCCTGGCTCTACCTTTGCAAAATCTTAATCCTGTTTGTAATTCACAGGCAGTGCCATCAAGCAGTGCTAGAGAGATGGGTTCCAGGTTGGCTCGTGTTGCCGTCAGAAGAGAGATTTTAAACTCTCAATCAGCAATGCCCTCTCTCACTACTCCCTTTACACAGACTGGACAGAAATTACCTGCCAAGACCCTCAGCAGATATTCGGAAGATCCAGCCACAATATCGCCTCCAGTGTTTGCATCTCTTCCTTGTAGTCAGGTCTACAGCCATTCAGAGGTCAAAGCCAGAGTATCTGTTTTACCGTCAGAAGAGTCTTCTACTGATTCTCTCAGTTGCACCATGGACCCCCTCAGTATCTCCCTGCTTCAGGTGGACCAACAGGCGGCCACATCCTCCTTCCTCCGAGGGGAGGAGAGTGTCAGCTCTTCCTGCCCCATTGAAAAGGCGAGGAGAGACAATAATAGAGGGGAAGTGAATAAACAGAATCCATCATATATTGAGATTACAGGGAGAGGGGTAGAGGACAAGGAAGGAGAATTTTGCCTGTCTCTTTCAGACTTGGTTGAAGTAAAGACCCACTTTGCATCCACCTCCAAGACCGTGATGGCTAATGATCTTATGGAGCGAAACAAAGGCAAGTATCTTCTTGTGCTTCCTATTGTCCCACCATAATTTCCACAGCATATTAAACATAATATGCTGTTAAGGTAATTAGGTCATTAATCAAGGTAACCGATGCTGCATTATAGCTTATTATCAAATATTTCTGTCAACATACTTGTCTTAGCATAACACCTGGGGGGTTATGAAAGAATAAATTTGTATCTTAAAGCTTTACGGAGTTTAACAGTTTCATGAAAGTCAATTTATTTTGTTGTTAATATGAAAACATATGCAACAAGTTGCTCCAGAATCCAAGCAGATCATCAGTGCCTCCTGAGGGGGAACGTTTGGTATATGTATGAAGGTTAAATCATGTATTGTTAATGAATTCTCATGTTCACGAGAATGTATCTCAATACAAACTTCATCAGAATAACATAAATTTCCACTGAAAAATATTCCACACTGAGGGTATGAACAAATGTGTTCTTTTATTTCTCTATTATTTATTTATTTATTTTTGCAATGAAATTTTATTGCAATCTTTAAACAGAAATTGGACAGACAGGAATCTATTCACTTAATGAAAGAACCATCAAAACTAAAAACCCACGCTCTCACAAAAGAGGTCCGGAAAAAAAAAACCCAACAGACGACCACCACATCGGCATTTTATCTAAGAATGAGCACACCATTCTATTCTATTAATAACACTAAGTTGACCACTAGGTTACAGATAACGAATTAGTGAAGGGGTAAACTTGACCAATACACATAAACATGTATTGGTCAATTTATTTAGTAGAGAGTAGGCTACTCTCATAAGCAGCCAACTGTGCCACTGTTGCAGTCCATTCTTCATAGTGGGGTGGGTATTTCTTGCTCCAGTGTCTCAGTAGTATCTTTTTAGCTGTTGTAAAAATTTCTCTATTCTTTCTCATCTTGCCCAGATGTCATGAAGCCTTCTATCCCTGCGGGTACACTGGCCTCCCTTCAGGACCAAGGGAAAAGTCAAAACTCCCAAGCCCAACCAGGGAGTGAGGTCCTGTGCAGCCAAAGCTCAGATTCTCCACTAAGACCCTCTCCACGCCGTCTTTCACAAACTTCTCCCACTGAGTCCATCTCACAGCCTCTGCAGTGTCCAGGGGATGCTGTTCCACTCAGCTCATACATTTTAACCCCTGATCGTCCAACACAAACATTGCCAGAAAATGCAGGCAACACACACGATGAACCTGCCTCTAACATTTCTACACTCCAGTCAACTCCAGGACGTGATTTGGGCCAGCTGAATGCCGTGTCAAGCCAGTCTGACTCAGTAGGCTCAAATCATCCTTACAACTCACACAGCTCAGTAAGACTGCCCACGTCTACAGGATCAAATGGTCCACAGAGCACCAGCAATCAGCACAACAGACCCACTATTCATCTGGCTACCCCGGAAGACTTGGATCATTCCCAGTAAGTATTTCAAGTCTCCATATACTCTGTATATAGAGACTGCATAACTGCATCCCAAATAAGTGATAGGGTCCAAATTAAGATTGAGAGGCCACCACTCAATTTCTCTTGGCTGCCTCTTTGTATACCTCAGATAATCTAAATTAATAACTGAGCGCTTCCTTCACAAATATCGATGCCAAAGTAGGCCTGTATATCCCACAGAAATGTAAAAATTACACCTCTTTGGTGCCAGACTTTTAAAAACTGCTGTACATTTTGTTGAAACCATAATCGAAACCTATTTGTATAAATAAAATATTTCTATCTTTCTCTCCCTGCTTCTCAGGTGGCGTGTTGTCCAGGCTCACTGGGAGCAGCTTCAGGAGATGGATGCTTTATATGTTAAAGAGGGTTCATTACTGTGCCAGCAACCTGATATGGTTAGGAGATAAGTCAAATCAATACCTGCCATATCACGTTTCCTTATTTTACAGAATGAACAGGGTTCTATGTGACTCCAGCTAGAACCAAATAATCACAACCAAATATCCTATTAAGTAAAAAATCATAGCAAAAAAATAAAAACAGGATTAATTACACATAAATCCAAGAATCACAAGATTGTGCTCAGGTTAACTTTCATGAAATGTAAGTCAGTGGTCCAACTGACATGCCGCCTCCTGCAGTTTCTGAACTGGAAAAAACATTTGCTGACATTTGCTTATCTGTTTCTGTCAGTTTGACCTTCCTATCTGTCACTGGTCCACTTCCACCTCCCTGCCTGTTGCATTTACAGACCTCTCTGTTTGTCTGTCCTTTGCCTAACTGTCTGTCTCTGTCTTGCAGGCATTTGGGGAGTATGTCCGCAGGCTGGAGGAGATCATGGAGAGGAAGGCTCGGTGTGTCCAGAGCATGAGATCTCAGCTACAGCCCTACCTCAAAACCACTCCCTCCAACCATCAGCTCAGACACAAGGAAGATAAATACAATCCAACTACTTGAATCACTGAGTTAATAATCGAAAATTTCTGCAGCGTGGACTCTGAGGAAATGCCAGTTAGGCCAAGACGTGCAGCCCAGGACTGCACAAAACAGCTTTTCACTTCTGACACTGATTACAATCCAATCTGTCACTTTTACTTAACACATTTCTTTATCAGAGGTCACTGGACAGATACTGTGCTACACATGGCTTTTGATCTCAGAAGCAGAGAAGACGCCCTCTTATCCATTTCTGCATTCTGCAAATGGAGGCGTGTGTGTGTGTGTGTTGTGTATTTGTTTGTGTGTGTGGGAGTGACTGCTTGCTTTTTCTTTTTTCTTTTGTTTTGATTTTATTAGATTGCGGTATTGCAGGCTAATACAGACTTCTAACAAGTTAATGTATAAGATGAAATTCACACATTTGCTCTGTTACTGTGATCTAGTGATTGACTAGAAATGCAAAGCACTGCTGGGGAGACTTGGAGAAGAGCCACTATCTAGCAATTAAATTCTGTAATAAATATTGTTTATGGTTATTCTTAACTTAAATGACTCAGGACAAGGCTGTAGCATTCAAGCCCAGTCTTGTCCTCAGGGCGTTGTGCTACTATCAGGCTCTAATTTAATTTTTCTTGGCCTTGGTCTTATCTCTCTCTCTCTCTCTCTTTTTTTTTTTTTTTTTTTGGTCTTTGGTAGAATTCAAAGAATTAAGCTGCAACAACAAGACTCTCAACGTCACACTCTCCAAGTTACATGTTCTATTCTGAAAGATTCTGCACAAAATAATAATTCTGTGTCCTGTTCATCTGTGAATAATTTGCTCAATACGTTGGCATTGGGCTTTACTAAGACTTCAGATGCGCTGGTGTCAGTCTCAACTTGTCCTTGATCCACACCCCCAGGGGACGTAGTCGTGACAGGCCCGGTGGTTGTTCAGCTTTGACTGACATGGGCTTCGCTACATCTCTGACTCAGGGCTTAAGATCACAGTCTGAACCAAAGATGCACAACTGATGTTTTACGGGGTAGTGCTCTGAACTGTTTACTTGGCTAGAAGCACACTGACTGTTTTTAGTTTTATATAGACTTCTATGATGTTTGAGTTTTGGCAATGAGACAGTAGTTCTCAGCTGTGGAGTTTACTGAGTTATTGGAAAACAGATGGTGATTGTAGTAATTTATAAAATGTAATTAAATTAGTTTGTTTAAAGACTGATGATGTGTTCTGTTATATGAAATATTTACTTTAGACAGGTGGAAATTGACTCCAATTTAATAAATGGGATAGATGGGATAATTAAGTTTTCCTCAAGAGGACATGCTCGTTGGAACTTCTCACATCAGGCAGTAGGCCTATGCTCTAACTCAGAGATGTCAGAAATATGACCCAGGGGCCAAATCCAGCCCTTGAGTAGGTCTCATCTGGCCCCCAAAAATTTTTGGAGGAAAAAAAAGATATATATTTTTTTAAATCAAAAAAGGTATTTGTATCAAATTAATATCAACTATGTGTAATAAGAAAAAAAAGGTTGACATGGAATGGAGAATTTTTCAAGGATAGAAAGAGCAGTATTCATCTTCTGGTGGGTAAATGTATGCTGTATATTTTTTGTATTTCTCTCTTCTGCTTTATGTGATTTTGCATTGTGAATTATTTTCATAATCCAATATGCAATTTCTCATTAATTGGTGGGCCACAGGTTGATTGATTTAAACTAATAAATCAGAAAGCAACCTAAAATATCCACGTGTTTGCGTTAGCAAAAAAGTAATCCGGCCCTGTGAGGTCTTATTTGTGTGAATGTGAGCGTCGCAGCCCTGATCTGTCCCCTGTACCCAGTTAACCCTGGGGTGCGTGTGTCTTCTCAGCACATGTCCTCGCTCTCTCAGGACTGTCTCCTCAGCTGATCTCGGCCTGCGGCTGCGTCCCGCATGTAAACGCACGCTCGCTCCCGCGCACACAGCGGGTACGAACGCGCGCGTGAAAAGACTGCGTCAAGCTGCGTCGAGCCACCTGACGTCCCTTCCAGGGTTTTGATTGGCAGAACCGGCGCCTCAACGTTAAACAACGGCGCGGTGGGTCACGTGACGGCATCTGCTGCTGGCTGAGCGAAGCGTGTTAGCAGGTAAAGGAAGAAAAAGAGGTTTGTTGTCATAACGCTATCCATAGGTGTGCGCCTTGAAAGGTTTGAATGTCGGTCGTATGTTCCCTTAATCTATTTGAAAAACCCGTACGGTCGGTTAAGTGACAACATGTCGTTTTGCTGGCTGGTTAGCTAAGTAGCTATCCGGGTTGCTAAGTTGCTTCTCGGTGGCATTGCATTGTGCGGACGGGCCGTTCACATGCCAGGCTATTAGCATGCTGCTGATTCTTGCTGTAGCTCAGCATTAACAGGCCACGCGTTTCTTGGCAGCTTCTCACGGCTCAACTAGATACATACAAGCGGTATTATATTCCCAGTGCCGAAATATCGGACGGCAGCGGGGGCAGAATCAAACGAAACCCAGTAGCGTTGTTTCGTCCGCCTCTGTGGCACAACGCTGCTTAGCGTTAGCCCGCTGCTATTGCTAGCTGGGTATGCCGCTGACGTTAATTAACTAGCTTCTCGGCTGCTTTACACAAAGGGTACCTCTGCGTCCTGATAACAACTGCTTGTTTTTTGTCCCCAGCTCGGGCAGGAAGGGTAACATAAGGTAGTCTAGACAGTCGACACACAGGCGGGCACGTCAATGTTGGTGGTTAAATCGTCAGTTTCTTGTCAGTCGTCGAAAATGTTTCTCTAAATGCGAGTAGCCAGGCAGCTAGTTTGAGGACAATCACACGAACAAAGACGCTGGTTAGCCTGGTTAAAGCTAACGTCAGCTAGCTGACCTAGCTGTTGCGACTCGTGTCTTTTTTTCGAGTTTAGCATAATTTAAGCAAAATAACTTTATTTATGATTGAGTCGCATTATTCAGGAAAAAAACATTGGACCCAAGTTTGAAACCGAAAACAATAAGTGTGTTTAGTTGTCATGTTTTCTGTCGTTTTCCCACACCAGCCAACACAGTCTCGTCTAACATTAGACAAAAGCATGAGCCTAGCATTTGTGGTGTTAACACATTGACGAAACGTTAGTCATTTTTAACAGCGTGTGTATTGTGTCGTCAGACTGATCCGGACTTGCTTTTCGCGTTTCACATCCAAAGACTGTATTTATCCTCCCATTTTAATTGCCTGCATGCCATATACACAGTCCTACCGTATAGCACTGTCAGTCAAGTAGCTAATGACAGGTGCTGTTCTTACTTCATTAGCAAACATTACTGATTTCATTCGATGTAATGCCAGTTGTATTTTTTTTTCTAAGCAGGCACTATGATATTAAGCCAGTACATTGAATTTCCCTTATAAAACATGATGATAAAACATTCATGATAAACAGTGTGCTGTAGTATATACACGTTCTATCTGACACAAGAATTCAGTCCCTTTTTGGCCGTGTGTAAAGATGGTAGTCTACATACCACCCATACAAGTATGCTGATGCATATCCATGTGTTTGTGTGTCTGACAGAGTGAGGGAGGGTGAGAGGATTGTAAGTTGACACCAGCGCAGTCCCCTCTTGGGTGGCTAAATTTAACCTGTGAGGGGAGAGCGACAGATGGGGTTATAGTCTTACATGGCACAGTTGACAACAGCAAGCCTTACTCTACATATATACACTAAAGTATCCAGACTCAGGCAGTGACCAAGTTCACTAATTTATTACTGAAAATTGTGATGTGGTATTATATGAACATGATGTCTCATTACTGCTGTTTCTTTCCTTTCCTTCCCCTCTCTTTCTGCCTCTTCCAGATTTTTCTATTTTGTACATACATTGTTTTGTATATACTGTATATGATGACTTCAGTGGTCAGCAATCAATCCCGGGGGACTCGGGACAGAACGCTGCCCACCACCACACAAACGACACAGCCACAGAAACAGATACAGGTCAGTTTTAATTGGCACACATAGTGCCATGGAAAAGTATTTGTGTTATTTCGTTCCCAGATTTTTTGCACATTTTTCCACACTGAATTTACGCAGAGGTTATTGTGGGTGTGTAGTAGTGTTAAGTGTGACACAGTAACAAATGTTGTTTGTCAGTATCATGCACAGCAAAAAAAAATTCACTGTCAGTATAAAAAAATGTGATGAATGTAGCATTATTCTTGACCTTTTTGTATGAGTACATTCTACACAATATTCTACACAATATTTACGATGTAAAGATTGGGGAGCCATTTTAGAGGCTCATAGATTCAAAACAAGCACGGCTCATGCTGCTCGTATAGTGCAATTTAGTGTAAAGTCTAAATGAAACCCAGTGTCACTGTTGCTATGCTTCTGTCACTGTGTTGTTGCTAACTGGCCTCTCACCCCGTTTTCCAGGCCACAGCAGAACAGATTCGTCTGGCCCAGATGATCTACGACAAAAATGATGCAGACTTTGAGGACAAGGTCAAACAGGTAATGTGTGCCTATTTGTATATTCAGACATATTAGTTATGAGGATTAAGTCAGGGGGTGTTGTCCTGTTTGTCATAAACTTGTGGATGTAAAGCCAGTTGAGACTGTAAACAGTGAGATTTGACTTTAAATCTTGAAATTGAACTATGTTTGTTTATTTTTTTTGGGTATAAGCCTTATTGGTTGAAAGGTTTAGAGTTCAATATGTATTCTTATCCTGATCTTTATCAAGATAGAGGAGCAATCATGTTTTAAATGTTGATCATTTCACTTGCTTACTTTATACTGTGTGTGTGTGTGTGTGTGTGTGTTTGTGTGTGTGTCCTCACAGCTGATCGAGGTAACAGGGAAGACTCAAGATGAGTGCATGGTAGCCCTCCATGACTGCAACGAAGATGTCAACAGAGCCATCAATTTTCTGCTGGAGAGCACCTCTGACACAGTGAGTGTTTACACGCACAAACATATCAGGCAGTTGTCACATGTAGTAAAACCACATGTGTATTCTGACATTGAATGCTGACTGGCTTTTACTTACTGTCCTGTAAAGGGCCATAACTGCAGGCAAAATTTTAATTGTAATATAGCTGTAATGTTTGACTATATTTTGTTTATGTCTTTGGTCCAACTTGCCAGTCTCTGGCTCTGCTGACAGTATATTGTTCACTGATTTTTCTGTGCTGTTTGAGAAAATTTCAGTCTCCTCTTTAACACCCTCCACCTCTCTGTCAGAACTCATGGGAGACAGTGGGAAAGAAGCGGAGCCTTGGGAAAGAGGGAGGGCCCTCAGAGATAAAGGAGAACAGGGAGAAGAGAGGAGGAGAGAGGGAGGCCAGCCGTGGCCGTGGGGGGTCCAACAGAAGGGGTAGAGGCACCAGCCGAGGCCGTGAAGGTGAGAGGGGACAGACAGGGAGATATGTGTGTGTCCTGTATGACTGAGTGATAAGAGCCTGTATTGTCTGTGTGTATTTTTCCTCTCCGTTCAAAGCTTGTATTGTGTTGTGTTTACTGCATCTTTGTAATGGGAGTGTCATTGTCACTTAAGGCCAAGATATTCAAACTGACTGGCCTGTCCAGTGACCATGATAACAGTTCAATATTTTTTTGAAAAAGGTGCTGGAAAAGTTGGTGAATGCCTAACGTGTGCCAAGAAAACATAACTCGCCTTGTTAGACTACCGCTATGGTGAACAGTTGACAGTAGAAACCAGAATTTTTAGACCAGGCAGTGATGTTCCACATTTAAATCACCTAGCTCCATACTTTAAAAATACTGTTAATATTCTGTTATTTTGCCAAATGTTGTGATGTAATTAACACAGTTCTGCAGTGCCATTTATCAGTTGCAAATTAATAATGTTTGATTTTTTTTTTAATGTCTTAATTTTCCTGTCACTCCGTTTTCTCCTTGGGTTGCAGGTCGGTCAGAGGAGAATGGGTTTGATGTGGCTCCTGGAGAGAGAGGAGGTGACCGTGGACGTAGGGGGCGGGGCAGAGGTGAGTGAAACCCTAGATGATGCATCCCTTTTCTTTTTTTGTCATAATTTTACAGGTGTATTGTGTTTTTCAAACACTGGGTCCAGAGACAAAGTTGTGTTATGTGAAAATTATTTGGAATAAACTGGTATCCAGAGCTGTTGGATCATTTAAGCCTCCAAAAGACCTCCATGTCCAATCAACATGAAGACTGAATAAAATACTGTAGGCTTGCAAATGGCCTCAAAGAAAACAACCAAACCAAAGCATAGTTAGGTAGGGCTTGTAAGACAGAATGCTTTTGAAAATGTTAGAGGTATGAAAAGCATTATAGTGGTACATATCTGTTGTGCACACAAGCTTGTATATCATCAATACTTAAATTGAATGGCCCAAAATTCCCCGCTGTTGTGTTTATCTTTGCATCCTGGTTCACTTACTGTTACATTTTTGCAAACTTTGGCAACAGATTTGGGAACTGATTAATGAATTAATCACCTGAATTTTCATTAGCCGTGCTCTGTAAATGGGGCATTGACCTCTAGAGCACTGGGAATGATTTGGTGATGTAGCTGGCAACCTATCTATTTGTGTCTGGTGCCAATTAGAGCATTATGGCACTCAACAAGTGTGGAATGCACCAAGTCCCTGCAGCTGCTTGTGAGTGTGTTTGGGTTAGGGGACTGGAGAAGATGGAAAGGTCATGCTTAAAGAATGAAGAGTTGTTGTGGATGTGTTGTGCTGGCAGTTTGTCTCAGTGTATGACTGAATGTGCAAAGTCAAAACTAGGGGCCAAAAACTGAATTCACCTTTTAAACTTAAAGATATTCTTGTGTGGTGTAAATCCTTTACCAAGAACTTGTGGATTATTTAGATGTACAGTGAGTGGTCATTAGTCTCAATGCCTATCAAACCTAGCCTTCTTAGTATTGCCTCCTAGGTAGGGCTGGGCAATATATCAATATATTGTGTCATAAAAATAGATATCGAGGTTTGGGAATTGTAATAACATGATCTGGCATAAGTGTTGTCTTTTCCTGGTTCTGAAGACTGCATTACAGTAAAGTTATTTAGTTTTCCGAACTTGGCTAGACTGCTCTAGGTGTTATTTATCTCCACCTCCTCAAATCCACATTACTAATTATGGTTTAGCAAAACTCTCAAAATGTAAATATTTTGTAAAAGCACCTGTAGTCATTCCTTTAATATTGCCACAATATTAATATTGAGGTATTCAGTCAAAAAAAATCATTTGGTTTTGTACATATTGCCCAGACCTACTCCTAGGCCACTATCTGTATGTTTTGACCCAAAAAATGTGACGTCAGCACATCAGCCTGGTGCAGTCTTTTAATACATGTGTGCACTGCAGTATTAAGTTTATTTATCGAGTACAATCCTAAAGCAGCGCCACATTTAAGAAACCAGCAGGTACAAAGCTGGTGGTATAAGAGGAATTGAGACATAAATTTTATAAACCAAGCTGTTAAAAGCAAGTTCATAAAAATAGGTCACAGATAGAGGTCATCTAATTATTTGTGTTTTTTTTAGGGGCAGGTGGCCGTGGTAGAGGAAGAGCAGCTGTTGGCAACAGGTTCTCTTCCCAGGGGATGGGGTAAGTGTGTGTATGGTGTAAATCCTAATCTGTAACAGAATGTGGAGATGATGATGGTTACAAGCACATAGCTGAATACTGAAAAGTGTGGAATAAATGTCTCTGAATCTCCCAGCCAATCTGAATCTTTTGTTTTTTTCCCTGTTGTTAGTTGTAATGACAGTTTGACAGTGTTTTCCTCTCAAATCCTGATATCTTGCTTTATCTTCCCTGCCAGCTTTTCATCTCTCCTCACTGCTATCTCTTCTTGCCACCCTTTCCAGCACCTTCAATCCTGCAGACTACACGGCTAACTCTGGAGCTCGCCAGGAAACTTGGGAAATGGACGGCAACGAAGCTGCTGAGGGAACTGGTGAAGGCAACAAAACTTTTCTTGCAGTGCTAGAGTACCTAAAATGAAGTATTTTAACCCCATTTTCTACATTTTGTTTGGAATGACTAAATTGAGTCTTCTAGTGTGCTCGAAGGTTACCAAAACTCCATTTTCAATCAATGGGAGTTCTCATACCTATATAAAAATAGTTTTCGGTGCGTGTAACCTGTTTTAGGCTAGAAAATAACAGAAATTAAACACATTTGGAAAAAGTAAATCCTTACACCAGATTCAATGTCCCAAAACTTCAGTGCAGTGTAGTACTCTGTTGCAGATATCAAGGTGTAGTACCCTTAACTATCCAAGTTTCTTTCTTTGGGGTGATTGGTGGTTTAAAAAAAAAACAACAACTTTGCATTACTTTGCATGAATATACTAGTAAGGACTGATTTATCTTCTCTTAGGAACGTGGAGAGGCAACCTGGAAGATTGGACTTCAGAAGACTGGAATGAGGATGTAAGGCATCACATGATTTAATAGGGATCAAAATGCTGCAATATTAAGGGCTCTATAACATGAAGGATCACTGAGCAATTTTTACATTATAAAAAGAGTTCACATACTTCAAAAAACCCTTTACATTTTTTAAAATCTATATCTTACATCACAAAGATTAAAGGTATTTCATAGGTTTAGGATTAGATGTTGTTGTCTGTATAGCTCTGGATCTTTGCCACAAACTGCACTGTGTTCACAGCGATTTTTGGCGTAAATGTCTCAGACCATAGGGAAAGAGAAATTTTTGCTCTGGCAAAGAATACAGCATATCTGCTATTACAGGGCATTGAAGCATGAAGGCTTCTGTTGTCACAAGTAATTTAATTCTGATTCCGATATCTCTTGAGCATTAAAGATGACAGCTGAGAATTTTATGCTCAAAAAATCTCAACTGGCCTTATGGAGCTGATGAGGAGAGTATTGAGTCAGACCCACACATGACGACATGGGTAGAACGCAAAGACGCAGCTTCACTGGGAATGGCCTAGTTCTGGTTTAATTCTCCATGCCAAATCCTCTAGGATTTTGGCATGGAAAATCGGTTCTTAATTGGAACTGTTTCTAAAATTATGTTTCCAAAGGAATTTTTATTTTGAATTCCGTGATTGGTTTCTATTAAACAGTTTTCACTTCATCCCCCCTCCATCTCTCCTGAGCTAACAACAACCAGAATCGGTAATCGTTAAGAACCAAGATCGAAAAGAGGAATCAGAATCATTACTCTACAATACTATTTCATTATGATTTTGATAGGTCTTAACTGATCGAATTATGAAGTTAACCTTCCTTTTATAAAGTTGACCTCAGTCTCTTTTAAATGTGTTTTTGGGAAATATTAGTATCGATAATGCTTTAACAAAACCTTAAAACAAAACCAGCACAGAACCAGTAACCACTAATGCAAACTGCAGCCCAGTCAGAATTTATTGAAACACCCAGCTAGTGTGATGTGATGTAGTGTGTGGGCTAACATGGCAGTTCCTGCTGGAGAGAGCTCAGAACACATACAGCCAATTACCCAGTTTCCCCTCAGGGATCAATAAAGTGTTTTTGGTTCTGGTTCTGATACACACATTATTAAGTCTGTGTACAGTCATGTTCAGTTGACTGTTTATATTGAAAATGAATAAAATCAGTCCCTTTGCAAGTTCTGGGACTCTGTAGATCCAAAGGCTTGTGGTTGTTATGCGCACATTTTAATTCAGTGGTAGGCACAGTGCCGCAGTACTTCTTTTGCACTATATTGTACTCATAGCTCAGTCATCACCATTTCACCCTCTAAAAAGACTTTTCTTCTCTCCTAGTTGTCTGAGACCAAAGTGTTCACTGCCTCCTCTGCCCCAAACCACATCACCTCTGGACACAAGTAAGAGAGCTGGCAAATGTTTACCCAGTTTATGGTACTGTTTGCAAGGATTTGGCTATATTTGGATCGCAACAGAAATTATTAACTCTTTGTGGTTATGTTCTCCATCTTGTCTCCAAAACTCTCAATTCTTCTTCCAAAAACTCCTCTGTGCTCTCCCCACTCTCTGCTCCTCGCATTTCTCCTCTTCTCCGCCTCTCTCGTCTCTTGCCACAGTGTGGACCTGTCTAGCCTACTGCCCAAGGCAGGAGTGGCTGTAGGGGGGTCTGTGGACTCTGACCTGGGGGTGATCGCTGATACCCCCTCGGCTGAGGGTTTGGGCCAAAGCCTGGTGTTCACCAATTCCCACCACAATGGACGCACTGCAACACACAGCTACGCACACGCCGCCGCCAACAGCTATGCCCACGCCGCCTCTGCTAGTACCACCTACGCACATGCCGCACTGGTATGTGCACACACGCACACGCACACACACACACACACACACACACACACACACACACGTACATACATACATATGTGTCGTCAATGCTGGCACATGTCTGGCATCAAGGTATTGTTTCTGATTAACTGTAACATGACACAAGGAAACAGTTTCCTCATCAGGACAGAATAAAATCCATCTTGATTGTCCAACCTAGTAGGGCTGGACAACAATTGAGGAAATCATGTCTGAGCTGTTGCTGAAAGATAGTTGTCACATGACTCAGTGTGAACTGTGTAATATTTAACAACATGGAAAACATAAAAAATTTATAAGCAAAAGGTACAGGTTGACATTTTCAGGTGTTGGTCCTGAGATTGGGTTGAACATTGTCTTTTTTACAATGAGGTGTATTGGGTTAAAATATTAAGTCTCCAGTTCAAAACAGCACATAAATTAAACACATCTTTTCCACACTTTCACACACTGCTGTCAGCCGTTGTCAGCTAAGGTTTCCAGCAGCTTTGGCCCTCTAACATGACCAATAGGGGGCACGTCATCACCTTAAACAGCATCTCAGCCTTAAAGTAGGGGATTTGTCTTGTGTCATTAACAGCTCCAAGAGCCTTTTCCTGTTGGTCACAGGTCCTGTAGGAGTTACTTTTGTTGATGGCCTGCTATCTTCCTGTCCCGTTTATTTTCTTACTTCAGTGAAGTTTCTATAACAAATAAACCTCTGTGAGACTTCTTCACTGCTGCAAAATTCACTTGGCTTCCAAATTTAATAAATATTTGTGAATGGCTTGTGTATAAAATGTGCTGTGTGAGAAGCTCAATTTAACAGCATTGTGAGCTTCTAGGTATTTGAAACATAGGTTGACACGAAGGATAAATGGTGGGGTGAGGATCCTGAGTCCTGTCATATGATACACAATACTCCTTTCATACAGAATTTGTGTGGGTTGTCAGTCGGAAGTACAATGTAGTCAGTCAGACAATGTGCAGTTAGTATACTGGCTTATATATTGAAGGTGCAAAATAGTGTGTGCGTATGTAACTGGTGAATCTGCCCACTGTGTCTTTATTCCCTGCACTCCCTCTCTCTCCATTTCAGTCTTCAGTTCTGGGTTCTGGTTTTGGTTCTCTGAATGCACCGAAGCCTGCTCCTTCCGCTGACATCAGGATACCAGAGCAACTCAACGGGCCACGGCTCAACCAGAGAGCCAATGCAGCATTGGTCACCACTGGCAATAATAATGTCGCCAAAGAGGCAGGGCCACCCACGGTTCAAAGTCCCGCCCCTGCTTCCTCTCCTTCCTCTGTTGAAGTCAAGCCTCAGAGAGTGGAGAACGGCCCTGTTACTGCCCCACACAGTAAGTGTGACTTACACATTGTTCATTGTTCTTCCAATATCAGGACAGGAATATTAATAGCCTTTTTGTACTAGTGTCATATCTGCAGGCATTATAACTCCTATTGAAATTGTGAGAAATGAGTCTTTGCCCCATTGCGCTCTAATAAAAACACATTTTTATAGTACATCAACAAGAAAGATAATTTACCCATTAATCAGTACTGATATCAGACATTAGTGGCATCAGTACATAATTATGACTGTGGCATCTTCATCAGTAAATCCTCTTGACACTCAAGAGGTACAATGATCTGCAGGACACTGGCAATTATAATTCTATTTTTGCTCACCTTATCTTTCCCAGTGGAGCTGAAGATACAGCCAGAGCCATCAGTGGTGCTCAGCCAGCTGGCTCAGAGGCAGCAACAGACCTCCATCCTTCCCACTGCAGAGCCTCTGGTCCTGCCTCAGGCACACGCGCCACAGGTCCCCACACCGCCAGGTAGGAGGGGCTTACGCCATCAGCACACAATTTACCTTGCTGCCATTTTTTTTTTAACTGACAAGTGGTTGGAAAGCTTCTACTTGGTACAAAATATCAACCACTTTCTTTGTGAGTGGCCCAGTCACCATGAAGTAGAGTTTTGGTTTCACATGACAAAGGTAAATGACGCTTCATGCTGAAAACCAGAATGAAAATGAAATAGAGAAAGTGACAGTAGAAAAGTTGTAGCTGTTGGTCTCGCAATAAATGGTCAGTATGAAGCTCACTAGCTGTATTGTTCAAGTTTCTGTTAAGTATGTGGAAGTTATACCTAGGGACTGTTTGCCTGTGAATAATGGCAGCTGATGTTTCGAGCAATCAACTTTTCATTATCAGAAAAAAATAATCTGCACATACTAACATATTTCTCTAATTACATTAATCCTATTTTGAATCTAGTTATGTGTTTTGGACCTTTTATAATAAATGGCATCTACCACCCCCAATCTCCTTTAGGCCACGAGTCCTCCCTCCCTCCTGCCAGAGATGGTGCCTCCCCAGGAGTGAAGCTGCCCGGCATGGAGCCTCCCATCTCAGAACCCCCACAGCGGCAGATAAAGACACAGAGACGGAGAGTACCTCCTCCCTCCAAGGTGAGTTCTCTGGGTTCCTAACCCGTATTGCTGTCAGAAATTGAATTACTGTTTTCTTGTGTCCCCTTTGTGCTGTCTGTCTGCAAATTAACAACCTCTGACGAGAGAGCAAATACTGGCATTTGGTAACCTTTGATTAGGGGGACATTTCTGTCCACTAAGTAAAATCAGCTGCTACGGTGTTTGGTTGGAATGAAAACCTGCAGTCTTTTGTATGTTTACAGAACATCCTTGGAGATCACTGTTCTACATTATAACAAAGGCATGTATTGGGCAGAATTTTCCTCTGGACAATAAATCATTAAAGTAATTTTCTTTTCCTCTCTCCCTCTTCAGATTCCCTCATCGGCAGTGGAGATGCCAGGCTCAGCAGATGTGTCTGGCCTCAACGTCCAGTTTGGAGCTCTCGACTTTGGCTCAGAGGCCAGTGGTGGGGCGGTGGATATGGGCCAGACAGAGTCGGCCAGGGAACAAGCCCCGGCCCCAGCTCCAGCTCCAACCTCTTTCCCTGTCCCTACCCAGGGTTCCACTCAGCAGCCCCAGAGCAGCTTGTTCTCCAAGCCAGGGCCTGTGAGGTTAGTGTGTCTGTGTAACTGTATAGTGCAAGTGAATTCTTGTCTAATGTGCATTTGTTTGTGTATCTGTTCAGTAAGACATATTGGCAACTATTCAAGATGAGGTCAACAAAAAGGACAGCACTTACCAGGGCCAAAAGGCTACAAAGTTACTTTGTGAGCTAACAGGGTTTAAGCTTTGAAGGCCACTTAACTGACTGCTGTCTGTGTGTGTCTGCCTGCGTGCCTGGATAGTTTATTCTACATGTGTGTACATGTTCATTTAACCAGCATTTACACCCTCTGTGGGTTGCATTAGGGTTTAATGAGATTCCGTGGCCTACAAATCTTATTCTCCAGTTGTAAGAAAACATGTTTGTCTCATACTGGCTCCAGCGAAAACTGTATCACCATTTTAAATGTTTTCAGTGAAAATTGCAATCACGTCAATCATTGGAATATCTGTCAGCATAATTAATATATGTAGTTCAGCCTTATTGGGAAACATTCAGTTTTAAAAAAAACGTCCTTTTCTTTTCTTGTATAATCAGTACATTAAGTGCATAATTTTGTGTCTATGCTCTGTGTTTCTCTCTTGCTCCCATTCCTCCAGTGAGCACATGAGCAGCTTGCCCACCCTGCCCTCAGCCGTGTCGGATCCCAGCTTCCCCTCACCATCTCTGGGCTTACCCAGTGCCACACCCTCCCCCTCCCTGGGTCTGCCCAGTGCAGCCCCTCCGCCCTCCTCCTCCACAGCCCCCTCCACAGCCAGCCGGGTGGAGAGCAGTGGCCCAAGGTCCTTGCCACCCCACCTGGGCTTCTCTCAGAGCAAAGATGTCTCCTCAGCTGCTGCTGGACCTCTCACGGTGAGGATTAACTTTTACTAATGCTTGTGTGTGTGTCTGTGTGTTTGTTTGTTTGTGTGGGTATAAAGACACTCAAATGCGGCAGACTGAACTATTGCTCAAAAGCAATCTTGTATTAAATTTTTGACAGAATTTTGAATGATAAAAAAGATTGTTTTGTTCTTGTAGAATGGCTACAGTGGCATGAAGACACAGAGCACGCAGGACAGTAAGTACCATCACATTGTCAATTATAACTACACTGGAAGTCAAGAAAATGTTATATAATGAATATATAATGAATATAATATACGGTGGAAGTTGAGACAGGAGTATGAGGACAGGAAAACTGCCCACCTCTCACCCACTTTTCTGTTTTGCCATCTCGTCTTTTTGCCATTCTTTTATTTCTCCACCTTCTGTCAGTTACATTTGACTGTTGCACCAGTAGTGTTGCCAAAAAACATTTAAACAGTGGAAATTCACACAAAATGGATTTCTCTCTCGCTTTTATTTATTTATTTTTTACCCAGCTACGTCATCAACGTCTAGAACGGTGAAGACGGAGTCTCCCGTTTTGACGAGTGACAGTGGCCCCACCCACCACATCCCTTCCCCTGCAGTCACACCCTCCCATTCAACACCCCTCCCCTCCCTCAGCAGGTAAGAGATGATCCAAACACACCATGACTTCTTTATTGCACATTCATTCTTTGTTTTTTTGGCATTTCCTTCTGCTTTTGTCTGGAGATCATGATGGTTACAAGCACATATCTTAATCTGTTTTATGTGGAGTTATCTTTCACTGAATCTCCATCTCCTCTGCTCTTGGAGTGCTGTTACTGCGTCATCAGATTAAAACAAGCTGATAGTATTAATTTACTGTCTTTCTAGTCACGTGACCAGTACTCACTCATCTGGAGCAGCTCTAGCTACAAGTTCCTCCCTCACGGTAAGCATACAGGCACACTAGTTTTATTTCACATTGTTCCCCCAACTTTATCGTAATTTAATATTGAAACATTGATACACTTACTAGGAGTTCATTTGGGAATATCTCTGCAGGATTTCAGTTTAGCTATCCTGACTACTTGCTTTGAAGAAAACAAAGATATTGAGTGCAGAGATGTTATTTGAGAAGATAGCCCTGATTTTTCTTAGTGGAAAACCTAACCTGCACTCTTGACCTATAATAATAATAATAAAATAATAAAACTTTATTTGTATAGCACCTTTCATACAAGAATTGCAGCTCAAAGTGCTTCACAATAATAATAAAAAAGAACGGATAAGGATGGATAGTAGACCAATTTGCACTTTACCTTAATCCGTTTATGCACCATGTGTTTTTTTTTTCCACTCTTCGCGGTTTCTCGTTCTTATTTCACCTGTTCTGTCCATTTTGTCCTCTGTGTTCTTCTTCTGCCACCTCTCAATGCATGTCTTCTTTCCCTTTTTGATTCCATCAGATGGCCAGTGAGGAGAGTAGCAGCAGCGGCAGCAGCAGTCTCCATGCCTTTTCATCATCATCTTCCAGTCAGGCTGTCAACCCCAGCCCCTCAGTCCCCCTGGCCGTCAGCAGTTCAACCACCAATGGCCTGCACCCGTCTGGGGCACCAGGACTCACCGCTAACGGCACGAACAACAACACCAACACTACACTCTCAGCCGCGGGCAGCCGCACGGCACCGCTACTCACCACCACCTCTGGTAGGTTCATGCCTCCATTTTGTGCCATACAGGACTTCATCAATTAAGATTTTTTTTTCTTATAAATTGTGGAATCAAAGCACAAGTTGTGCTTTTGAACAGATTTGTGACATTGGAACGTGAAATAAAAATGAACCGAAATGTCTCTTTTTCTAAACCTGCATTATAGTGCAGTGAGAATCCTTGGCCGGTAAATTTAGAAATACTTAACGTAATTCAAACGGAGCAAATCATAGTGCTTGGCACATTTTACTCCCCATAATGTCTGAACTTCCCTGCCCTATTTCCATTCATCTTTTTTCATGATTTGAAAATAAAGTGAGGAATTGGTGTGTGGCATTAAGGAGGGTTATAGGCTTGAGTGATTAAGAGTGTTTCTTTTGTTGTGGAATGAGATTTTAGTAAAATTAAATCATTGTTCTGTTTCCTGTGCTTGTTAGGTAAAGCTCCCCCTAACCTGGCCCAAGGAGTGCCCCCTCTCCTGGCCAACCAATATATCATGGGCCCTGGTGGCCTGCTCCCTGCCTACCCGGTAAGAACATGCTGTCACACTTATTTAATAGTACACTCCTGTTTACTAGTCCCTTTGGTTTTCTGTGCTGGAAGGATTTTGGTCAGAAAATGAGCTGAAGCACTGAAAAATGGACTTGGATGCAGAACAATATGACGAAATCAAAGAATGTGACCATGTCAAAAGCAGTGAATGGAGAACTTCTGAAATGTCCCAAAATAAACGAATGCTGTCTTAGATTTTTTTTTAACTATTACAGCATGAGTTTAACATCAGAAGATGTAGCCTACATGATATGAGAGTTGCTTCATTTTAAAACAACAGCAGTTCTCTTTACTGCATG
Source organism: Myripristis jacobus (assembly GCA_900302555.1). NCBI lineage: Eukaryota > Metazoa > Chordata > Actinopteri > Holocentriformes > Holocentridae > Myripristis > Myripristis jacobus. The sequence continues at coordinate 22,865 of OMLB01021274.1, forward strand.
AAAATTTGAACTTCACCTTGATTTTAAAAACTGCAGAAAAACATGTAATTACAAAATTTCAGTGTATCCTGGGAAGTGTTTTTTTTTTTTTTTTCCATGGAAAGCTGATGGGACTGATGAAGCTGACAGTATAGGCCTGTCACAGTAACCATAATACTGCAGTCACGTGATGCCTGCTGTGGACATCATCACCACATTTTTTTTGCCGGTGAAAGTTTCAGCAGTGCATATTTTGTGTGATATGAAATGGATACATATCATCATGTTTTAAATCTGATGGACTGTCTTCCATCCTATCATCCTATGGAAGACCGTTTCAGAACCAGCTGCAAGTTTTCTTCATCGTCTATGATTACTTTTTAGTTGGTTCTGATCAAATGATGCTACAGTTGGGTAAAATATCAACATCTATCAACATCTATCTATTGTGATTAGACTAGATGTCATCTGGGATTTTGGATATCGTAATATTGTGTGAAGTACAGCACATTCTCCATTGGTATAAAGACAAATAGTAAATGTGTAAAATGTTCACATTGGTGTTTTCTGTTTCTGACTGTCCCTATCTAAACTTGGATTGTGTTTGCTTCCCCAGCAGATCTACGGATACGAGGACCTGCAGATGCTGCAGTCTCGTCTTCCTATGGTGCGTTTCTTATTTCAGCATAATGAAACCTGCAGCATATTTTGAATTATTGCTGTTAGATTAAATGCAACATTTCAGGAATTATTTTTCTTGTATTATGCGTTTAAATAAACAGTGGGGCTTTGAATAGCTTTCATTAGACTGTGGAATCTCACATCCCTGTTATCTTGAATAAACTGGCCACTGAACTAATTTTTTATCCTCATTTAATGTGCATGACAAGAATATCAAAATTCTAGTGCTGCAATCCCACGTGTAATGAGGAAGATGAGCAGGAAACATTAGAAAGGATTGTCTCTTCACTTTTTAAACTGGTTTTGTCTTTTTTTCTGTGTAGGACTACTATGGTGTGACATTCCCTGGTACTACAGCTACCATGCCTGGTAGAGATGGCCTGGCCAACAATCCCTACTCTGGTAACGTGTTTTATAAATTACATTTCATGCTGTATTGTATTGGTGTCTTAACCAAATGATTTTAGTTGTTACAGTCTCTTGCTCATTTAATGTTGAACTGTTATCATCCTCTTCTGTCTAGGTGAGGCGACCAAGTTTGGCAGGGCGGATTCGTCCTCCCCGGCTCCCCCC